>JAMKCH010009529.1:0-57882 GCA_023653785.1 Ophioderma brevispina | reverse complement strand
CTTAGATTTTTTAGTGAATTTAAGAAAAAAGATATTCAGTAAATGATGTCCGTTTAATTTACAAAAAATTTTTAACAGGTGCTTGTAAACTTGATAAGAATCCATGTCATGTAGCTAGGAGATTCCGTCGTTATATATGGGTGGATTTACCTGTCCACAGTATGAGTCCATTTTGGGTGGACTTCGTCAAACCTTGCCCAACCCGATTAGGCGCATTCGTGTTGTTTGTGAATAGCAGAAGAAAAAGAAGAAACAGAAAGAGTATAGGCCATATTACTTACAAGGTGGTAACATGAACAAAAAAATGAAACTTAACCCTTGCGACACGGGCCAATCTGTGAATACGTAATATAGCACATAGGTCAGTTGGCTTTATAGATGGTGTGGTCACAAAGGCTTGCGATATTTGGAAAGCCAGCTAAAAAGAATATCAGCAAAGAATTAGGCTGTTTGGACTTATTAGATGCATTCATTCTGATTTCTGATATGCACTTGTAAATTAATCATTTTGACCTTTGAAAACAAATTTGACAAATTTGGACGTTGCGAGACTGTAGTCACTTAACGTGTTCAAAGGATTTAAAAGAATATCTGGGAGGGCGCACTGTTGTATTTGGGGTAGATAAACTATTGGCTTACAAGCTACAATTTGGAGTCAATGTACATGTACGAATGCGTGCAAACGTGTGTGTATGTGTGGTGTATTTCCTTTCTTACCTTCTTTTTCGATTTTATTTTTGCGTGTGTATGTGTGTGGCTATGTGTGCGTGCGGTGCGTGTGTTTATGCGTGTTTTTTAGTCCATGTATATATTTCTTAAATGGGTGCGTCGCAAAAAGTAAAAATTCACACAACAAAAAAACCCTCAGTTTTCCTCCTGAAACTCATCTTTTTAGGCCCTCTAAATCGGCAATTTGGGGTAAAAAAACACATAAAAACTTTTCTCTACCCATTTCTATTGTTACATGAACCGAAATATTGGTATGAATTTGAACCAGCGGGCAACTCGGTAGAGATAGCCATAGCGCTCAATAGCCGTTACTGTGTGTTGGTATAGGAAATGCAAACCTTGAATTGATTTTCTCAAAAATTTTGTTTGACAGAAAGAAAGGATTTCAATTTTGACATGCAAAATCAATCAGAAGGTTACGATGTAAAACTTATAAAAAAAAAAAAAACATAAAAAAAAAAAAAAGGTAATCTTTTATAGCGTTGATTTTGCTTGATTTGGGCAAACAATGTCCTGGGCCTCTAATTGAAGTCGACGACGGTGAACAGGGCCACCACATCTTCAATGGAAACCCAACTCAGCTGCTTTCCTTTTAAACCTTGTAGACACGGGATCGCCAATTCTGGATACGTAATATAGCAAATATGTCAGTGGCTTTATAGATCGCGTCACAAATGCTTGCAGATCATTTGGAAAAGACATCTTAAAAAGAATATCAGCAAAGACTAGGCTTGTTTGGACTTATTTAGAGCATTTCATTCTGATTCGGAATATGCCTGTAAATCATAATTTTGGGGGGGGGGGACCTTTTGAAACAAAATTTGACCAATTTTGCCGTTGAGCGACTGTAGGTCGATTGCCGTGTCAAAGGATTAAAAGCATCTCTGGGCGGGCGCACTGTTGAATTTGGGGATAAACTATTTGGTTACAGGCTACAGATTGGAGTCAATGACATTTACGAATGCGTGAAAGTGTGTGTGTATGTGTGTGTATTTCCTTTCGTACCTTCTTTTTCCGATTTTATTTTTGCTTGTGTGGTATGGGTGGTGTATGTGTGCGTGCGTGTGTGTGTTTATGCGATTTTTTTTATCATGTATATAATTTCTTAATGGTGCTTGCTGCGGTTCTCAAAAGTAAAAAAAATGAAACAAACAACAAAACCATCAAGTGTACTCCTGAAAACTCTCTTTTTAGGCCACAAAGAATCGCAATTGGGGCTTAAAAAACATAAACTTTGCTCTAAACCATTTCTATTGACATGACCCGATAACTCATTTGGTATGAATTTTGAACCCGCGGCAATGCCGGTTATAGTAGCCATAGGCCGCTCAAAGAGCCCTTTACTGGTGTTGGTTAGGAAATGCAACCTTTGAAAATTGATTTTTCAATTTCTCAAAAATTTTGTGTTTGTTGACCAGGAAAGAAGGAATTTCATTTTGACATGAAAAAATCATATCAGAAGGTAAGATTTACAACTTATAAAAAAAAAAAAAAAATGGTTACTTTATAGCGTTGATTTGCCTGATTTGGGCAAACAGGTCCTGGGCTATGAAGTCGGACGGTTTTTGTTTGAACAGTGGCCACACAGGTCAATGGGGGGCAAGCCAACCTCAGTGCTTTCCTTTAACCCTTTCGACACGGCCAATTCTGTATAGTGAATATAGCCAAATATGTCGTGGCTTATAGATGGCGTACAAATGATGCAGATAATTTAGGAAAATCCATCTAAAAAGAATACAGCAAAGACTAGCTTGTTTGGACTTATTTAGACTGCTATTTTTCATTCTGATTCTGAATATGCACTTGTAAATTAATATTTTTGACCTTTTTGAAACCAAAATTTGACAAATTTTGACCGTGGAGCGGACGTAGTCGCTTGCCCTCGTGTTCAAAGGTTAAAAGAATAGCTGGGAGGGAGCAATGTTGAATTTGGGGATAAACTATTTGGCTTACAAGCACCTACAATTGGCGTCAAGGTACAGTTACGAATGCGTGCAAACGTGTGTGTATGTGTGTGTATTTCCTGTCTTACCTTCTTTTTCCGATTTTATTTTTGCTTGTGTAGTGTGTGTGTATGTGTGCGTGGGGTGTGTGTGTTTATGCGATTTTTTTTTAATCCATGTTTATAATTTATTACATGGTCTGCTTGTGCGGTCTCAAAAGTACAAAAAGCAACAAACAAAAACCCTCAGTTTTAATCCTGAAAACACTCATCTTTTTAGGCAATCTAAGATCGCAAAAATCTACTTTCAGATTTAAAATATCACACCAGGATTTTGATTCCCTAAACAATGTACGCGAGTTCATCGCCGGCCTGACCTATTAATTACTCTATTATGACGCCGTTTTGTACATGGCAAGATATTGGAATATACAATGCCTCACATCCCGGAGCCCCTTGTTATTAACCATAATTTATATAGTAAGAATTTTGATGCAGTTATTGCGGTCCAATATTAGCTGTGCGCAAAGTGTTCAATACGCTACTTTGCGCTCCACTTGTCAAATCGCCAGATTTCGTAGTACTTACTGTGGAATGAAAAATACTTGCATAGGAGATGCTCACTCCTCATAATAAGCGATTACCCAACCAATTCTCTCTAAAATCCTCGGACTTATTTATAAATCTAAGAAGACTTGTTAGCGGGACAAAAACTTTTGGATTTGAAAATAAGTTTTTAGGACGTAAACATAACATGAGTTTAAGTCATTTTTGATTTGGTGTCCAAATCTTAAGGACTTAGTGTAAATAAGTGTTTACAGACTTATTTATTTTAAAATCCAGAAAAGTTTTGTCCCGCTACACGTCCTTCTTAGAATTAAAAATAAGTCCAAGGCTTTTTAGAGAGAAGGTGAGTATTTTAGAGATTGACTAATACCTTGTGAAAAATAAAGATATCGTGACTCATGTCACAATACTAAACCATTTGCCATCCTGTTGAAAGATAGTATTTTATTCACCATGTGGGGTATTTTAAACCAAAAAAAGACCATATTTAATTTGGATATTTAAGCCTGCACACCGCGCCGCCATTGGTTGCCAATGTTAATAAAAATGTTACTTTTAGTATGTAAATAACAATAATAATTGTGCAGAGAACAGAAAAAATACAAATGTAGAAACCAACAGTTACAAAATTAAAGGTGGGAGGGAATGGTACGATTAAAGTAGGCCAACCTAAGGTTTTGATCTAGATTATATAAGCTTATACGACCTTTGACCCAAAACCTCACTTTGAAAGTTTTCGCGCCGTTCGGGTGGAGTCTCTCTTATCATGCTTATACCTCACGTGGATCACAAATGAATACCGTCTCTAATAGGACCCATCTGGATATCATTGTTTAAGTAAGTCTCTTATACACACCAGAACAAGATTCCCACTTGGACACTCCACTGTTTGTGTTAATATATTTTTTTATATTGACTTGATAAAATTTAGTCATATAAATTTGTCAATAAAATAAAATTCAGTCAATCACATTTTTTAATGAAATTTTTTTAAACGAAGGCTACTTTTTTCCCGATGAAAGTGATAAATTCAGTTCATACATTTTGTAAATGAAATCTTAATTCAATAAAAAAGATATGTCATCAATTTTGATCATTTTTCGATCGAATTTATTTTTTCGATAAAATTTGTAATAATGTAGTCAAAAAAAATTGTTAGTAGTCGATAAAATGCAGTACGAAAATATTTCAAATTAAAGATATTTACAATAAAATTTAGTTGATCATTTTTAAAAATATTTTGATCAAATTTACTGATACATTCACTCTTTGACACTAAATATCAATTTTCTTTTATCAATTTTTCAATACGAAATTTTTTACTTGATAAAATTTAGTTTTAAATTTTTTCATGAAAATTAGGATAAATGATGACAATTTTTCGATGCAATTATTTGAGAAAATTTAGTTTGATCAATTTTGTCCCATGAAATTAGTAAGTGTTGTTCATCTGCAAATTATTGATATTGATTACTTGAAATTTACTCAATACATTATACTTGACCTTTTACGATGAAAAATACCAAAGTGTTGTGATGGTGGAAATGAGTTCCATAGATCTGTCGGTCATTCATTGTTGGAAATAAAAAAAATTGTTTTTTTTTGCCTTGTCATCATCAGGTTGGATTTTTGCCCAATTTTTGTATACCTCGCTTTTCGCTGCTTCAAAAATTGTCCGATTATACATGTTATTTTTGTAAGTAACCCGGCTTATGTCATATAGCGATTAACCCGTCAAATAACCGATCCCCGACCTGCGCATGCATGTTCCAAATTCAGACTACCGTGCGGAGCTTAGGAACAAGGGATTCAATCATCGGCATCATGACGTCTTTTGGCCTCAAAGATCGTAGTCACAATGTGAAGTCATTTTACGATGGTTATTTGTTCTGTTTTTCTTTATAATTTCAGACCTGATATTTTTTCTAGCGGGGAGGTTAGAAAAATACCTCCATGGTATTATGCCCATACACGGCTACAAGGCGATCAGCAAAAGCCACTGCGATAATAAACATGACAACACCACCGCCGTGACGAACTGAATTGCCTTATTAGGGTTCTACGGCCAGTAATCTTTTGCAGTTGTGTTGTTTTTGAAAGCTTTTTAAAGCTAAAATTAATCGCCAAAGGCTTGAAAATTACAGTTAAAAACACAAAAAATACGTTTTATCTTAGTTGATGCACCACAAAACACCGACCCAGAAAACTAAATTTCGCTCTTTTCATACCACGCGCATCAGTTTTTGGTGGAAGCGGAAGCAAACCATAGTGCCTATCCAATACCCATAAATTCAGCAATACCTTGAAGTTTGGAATATTATTTGTGGTATCAGATCTTGTAATTTGATTGAATTGACGGGGAGTTTTATATGCTTGGGAACAGTTAGTACTCAGTGGGGGCGAGTTGTACTACGTGCGGCGAGTTTGTACTGTGTGGGGCGAGTTTGTACCACGTGGGGCGAGTTTGTACCACGTGGGGCGAGTTTGTACCACGTGGGGCGAGTTTGTACCACGTGGGGCGAGTTTGTATGGGGCCGAGTTTGTACCATGGGGCGAGTTGTGTACCTTGGCGCGTTGACTTGTATCATAATGCAATAGACGCTTACTGCCAAAAAGCAGAGTTGATTCAAACTTGTTGTGCTAATTTTCAATACGGTTTCATTGTTGGCTTGGTTAATGAACTTTTTAGTAAGTTAGAGAATAAACTAATATAGCATGGCAGGTAGACTAAAGGTCCATGGACATGCTTTAAACAATATAATACCACCAAAAAATGGTTTCATTCATAGTATGTTTGGTAATCTGCATGAATGCTGAAGCAGTTAATTGAGAAAAACCGTTATATTTGATAAAAATTGGGCATATAGCAGGTGTTTTGGACAAGCTTTCAAAGGAAATTCCAAAACCAAAGTGATTATCGCGCTGGCAGCATTGACCCGGAAGTGACGCCCGAGGTAACAATACGCGATACGCGTAACGCTCATGATCGTCATCGTGGAACGGAAGTGCGCGTGGCCCAGTTTTCTTGAATACGTACACAGTTGACTTCGCGCAGTATATGCGTCGACGTGTTGTATGTATGGGCTAGTTTTCTTGATTTGGTGCCTTAAAATTACGACAATAATGTGCTGTATTGTCGACGGGTGCACCAGTGGCGGACCGTACCGACAAGGAGAATCAGGAACAGATAGCTTTATTCAAATTCCCAGACAAAGGAAACCGACAAGGAGAGATCTGGAATGTGCGTGCGGTTAGGCCCACGTGGAGCTTTGTTTACAATTGTTACTCTGACGGCATTAACGGGGTCAAATCCAACTCCAGCATCTTGATACGCGTTCGCGAAAAAACAGGAGAAGGCCCCATCAGTTAGGGTTATATTATCCTTGAAATTTAACCACTTTCCCCTGTTCACTTAAAAAATCTGTGTTGCGATATGATCAGGATACTGTTGAGATACGAAAATGAAAGAAATTAAGAAATGTCTATCAGCCGTTTCCATGGGACCTTTAAGCGAGCGCTCAGTCTGCACTAGCTTAGTCTCGCCACTCTTTCGTAACGCTATGGCCATTCCGTGAGAACTTTCTAAAATTTAAAAAGTTCATTTTACCCAACATTTAGAGACATTACTCCAAATTTCTCATTTGGTGCAATATATGGACTCTCCACTGGGATAAAAAAAGTCTTAGAATTATTTTATAGACTAAGTGGTAGTTATATAAGTTCTGAAGTTTTGAGCAGTAAGAAATCACAACAATATGGCAGACACGAAGACATTTTGGGTTATTCGTCTGAGAGACTGACGTCAAATTATGCAGCCTCTTTGCAACACAATCCATCGCGCTGCTCAAAGCACAACTTACCTTCCGTGCGTTTCTATGTCCAAACGATGGAGAGACCAGCTAAGATCACACCGTCGCCGCAGAGTTGAGCTTGCTAAGTCGATTTTACACGCCCAATTGGGCTGCTTTGGACCATCAAATCGTGCGCGATCAAAGCGCCATTTTCGGCAGGACTCGGTGGAGCTGTTGTTTTTTGTCACAAAGAAAACCAATGATTGGCTACTTTTCCCCCACCACTGCCGCGGTGTCCAGCTAACTAATTTTTGGTAGCAACACTAGAGAATTGCAACAAACACGTTTCGATCATTCGACTCGAAGAGTTGCCGTGCACAAAATTGTTAAATATATACCACTTCCAGGCCGGTTTACTAGGGATACAAAGGGGGAGAGGAATACACAGGGCTGGAAAAAATGCAAATTTTCCCAGGAACACAATCAAAATTTCTCTCCAAGATTGCAAAATTTCCTGCAATTCTATGATGTCTTTATCAATGACAAAAAATGTTCCTCCAAATAGGAAGATTTCCCGGGAACCAGGTTCCCAATCCTGCCTTTTTCCAGGATTGGGAATACAAGAACAAAAGATCGTACAGGTTGGTACAGTATTGCAGCATTTGTATAATATTAGAGATTTTCGTCTGATAGGTCCTCTTTCACCACGAGCGAATAGACCTTAAGCCCAGTCCGACGATATTATATCAGGCGGACGGGAAAAAGCTGAGTCTAGTCTGCACTGTTCATTTGCCATGCAGCAAGCATTCTGGTTGGAAATCCCAAAATGCCCAAATCCAGCAGATGTGTCCGACCCCCTGGTTTAAGTCGTATTATTCTCCTTCCAACTTTTCCCTTCTACTTTGATGACAGCTTTGGTCAAAAAAAGTTTTGTTTGCCGTAATCCTTCGATTTACGTGTTGAACCAATGACAACGTCTGAAATTAGGATTTCTTAGCTGCACTCCCCTGAAAAATTATGAATTTAAAAAGGGCGCATCGATTTATTATTTTAGTTAAAAATATTTAATCGTATTAATTATTCCAAGCATGATTTTTAAAATATCAACAAAACATTATCATAGGTTTAATTGTTAAAAAAACAATACTATAAAAAAAAATAAATTGGAGAGAAAACAAAATATCCAACAAAAACAGAGAATTAAAACAAATTCTTTGTTAAATATCGGACTACAAATAAATTTCAGTATTTTGGTTCAAGTTTCCGTCGATTTTTATCTCGTAGAGTTGTTAATGGTAAGAACGAAAGGGGGATCAAATGAGGGTCGGTAATTTTTTAAACCTGTCAGACTAATAGATTTCCAATTAGCGTTCAATATGAACATACGCGTTTGTCTATAAGAGCTTCGCTTCGCGCTCGCTTATAAAGACATGAATTTGGGAGGCTGGTTGATCGAGAAACTCTATGATATCCGTCAACTGCGCCACAGCGCCAGTTGACGGATTAGAGACTATAAGAGGGTAAATTCGGGCGGCCCTGCGTTGCAGAAAAATTTGACGATGACCAGCACGCCAATTGCAAAACTAAGCTCCAGATCGATTAACTCTTTCATGAGGATGCTAAACGTGTCGTAAGGGCCTGCCGCCATGAGGGGGAAAAGTTCCCAGTCTGTGGAATTTTCCCTCTCCGGGGGGTCAAAATGCCAATTTTTCCCAGTCAGAGGGCAAAAAATCGGCAATTTAGCATGATTTTTGCAATTTTTTTCCGGCACAGTCTCAACACATTTGTAATTTTGTTGATAAATTTTATTTTTTTTCTGATCGTTCCTACCTATATGTTTATTAATGGGTCACTAGATATCCTTGAGAAAAGCTTCTTCCCAAAAGTTGGCCCTGCGCAAATGCCAGTTTCCTACGATCAACATAGACCACTGTAGAGTAATTTCTGTCCGTTTAGAGACGTTTACGCGTAAGACAGAAAATACAAAATTGCGAATTTCTACGATCTATGACCAAATTTGCATGTCAGATTTGGTACACATGGATTACTACTTGAGGCTAACGTTCAGATGAAATAAAAATCGGCAACTTCTTTGAACTAATTCGGGGGACGAGGTTGTGAATTCACGAAATGCCTCTTTAAGTCACGAAGTCTCTTTTAAAGGGATTAGCAGTGATAAAATGATGAGAACCGAAAAATGTGGAAATTGCATTGTTAAACTTATAAATCAGGGAGATTAGGGTGTACAATTCCATTTAATGCTGTAATGTGAAACAAACCACCAAATAGTGGAAAAATGAAGTATTGAGGATTGTCATATTGTTTTCCGCAAATACACATTACAGCCAAGGCGCCTTAAAATATACACTAAACAGCGGATTTGGTTCAGGGGCAAATTTCACCTGAGGTTGCGAGAATCAAATTGACTTGAAATGACAACGCTTCATACACGGATTCAATGGGAGAAAATTGATTCTCATATCGGGATGCTACGAGAGTCACTGCGAGAAGCGATTTCTGTGATTCTCGTTCGAATTTGCACCCCTGTGGTTTATAAAAGTACAGAATAACAAAGATCGATAATGTTTGAGGTCAAACTGTATTGATCATGGTGCACGCTTTTTAATTGTGCTATTCCCAGGAAAGGCTTTTGATCTCAAGGTCAGATTTTGATACGCACGTATAGAAATTACAGATCAGATAAAAAGTACTTTTTTTTTAATAATTGAAAATTTACAGATTTCAAGCCAAAACACTTGCAGTTAATATGTTCACATATCCATGCCAGTAACAATAAAATACAAAAATATGTATTTTGATGATTTTTTGATCTTTTGATGCAAATTGAAACCAAGGCGATGCCAATTATTAATAATGGCATCACCTTGGTTCAATTCGTCGTGAAGAGAGTACCATTTCCCCAAATCACCTTTATTCTCTAATTAACCTAGTCACTATTTTAAGTGGAAGAACAAGGGCGGAGGCCAAGTTCGTCCACTACCCAAAAACAAATGGACATTGCCGTGTTTCAATCCATCGTATAAAAAATGAGTACCGTGCCCCCATAATCAGACTTTTATTCTCAGTCTTAAACAGATTTATTTAGTCAAGGTCATCTGTAACAAATTCATGATCTGTATGGCTTAAATTACAACAAGAAGATGGAAAGGACTGCCACTACCAAATGAGAAAAATTCGAGCAACCCGTTGAACGTAAAGAACACAAATAATGTCAATACGCAGCGCATACTATACTCTCCTGTCAGTAATTCCTAAGGTGAACACAAAAACGTGGGCAATGAGACGCAAACATAGCAGGCGGTGTGCAAGGTAGCAAAATGCAGTATGACTCACGCGAATCAACCTTCAACTAACGTCCAATACACAGCTCGTAAATACTCTGTCATTAATTCCTTTCTCTGACGTCAAAACTACACCGCATTCCCGTCAGTCGGAACCATGACAACGCTCAAGGGAATTCATGATGCATGTTACACGCAGCAACTCTACGTGCATATGTAGATGCCTATTTCAGACAAAGAAATTGAGTTACATGATGTTCCACGGAAATAAGGATTTCACGTGAAGGATTTCAACCACAAAAGTGTTACACTGCTGAAAATTTTACCTTGCATGGATATTGCAAATAACTATATAATAATGAAGGCTTTCATCATTTGCAGGGGAAATGAGGTGACAAATTTTGTTCAATCATACCCAAAGGGTTTCGTGGACATTGACTTTTTAGTGTAGGCTCTAGTCCCGTAACCATGCTAAAGGGGCATTTTGTAATCCACAGCCTAGTCCCAATCTTCACTCACAGACTGAAATGATATTCAATGACCACTAGTCTAACCCAATTACACGAGATAGACGTGGTGAGGTCATGTGCTGTAACTTTTTGGACAGGTTATGACTATTATATCTATTTGGCATGTTTTCAAATATTTTCCAAATCATGAATCTACAGACTAAACCGTTATTCTATGAGATTCAAAAGTGGCATGGTGCTATCAGACAGAAGAGGGAATTTAAGTGGAAGTTAATTAAAATATAATTTTTTAAAATTTAAGCATGAGGAATACATGGTCGGGACTATGGACGACAGGGCGGCATAGTTCCGTGGCATGGGTAAAGACCGGGGTGGGAATATTTGCTCCTGCTTTAATCTGTGGAAAAAAAAAATCTGCTTGAAATGGCAAGTAAACCCCTGTATTTGACTGCAGTGTCTTTGATATGGTATTGGTCCAAAGTCTAACCTAAAATTCCATTCTCTTAATGCAGATGGTGTAGCACCTGTAAAAGGGATAATCTTTATTACTCCTAACCATGGCTTCAGATCGTCAAGGAGATCTCCCAGCCTGAAGCATAGAGTCAGGTTGGGGGGGGAGATTGCAAGATTTGCCTGAACAGACAAGAAAAACGGCTTGCCAACAAGTATGTAAAAGAAATCACATTTCCAAACAAATAAATAATAAATGATAAATAGAGAAGAAGCGAGGGCTGGACCGGTTACCTTAGCTTGTCAATCAAGAAGATTATGGTGTAGTATGTGTGTGCTATTCTGCTAATGTATTATTAAGTATTACAAAACAATCTTCTGCTGGCTTGAGTTGCGTGGCGTGCAGGTGTAGGTGATCGTCCTGTAATCTATTAATGGTAAGGGTTTGATTTCCACTTCTGATGCAAAATTTTATCTATTATTTTAGAATTAGAGATTGCATGGAAACTTCAGAGTCGACTGGACTGCGATTTGCACGCTAAGTATAAGGTTACCTGGTCAGACCCTAGCCACTTGTATATAGTTGTATTTCCAAGGTGGTTAATTGAAGTTGGGTATATAAGTTTGTGACTGTCTATACTGTGTTCAGATGGAATTACGGAGTGCTGTCATCAATTTTGCACAGCTATTTTGCACATGTATGACATGTTGACTTTCTATATTTGTAATTGCTGCAATACACATGTTTATCACTGTGTAAAAGCGAAGATACCATTACATACTTCTGGTCAGATGAAGTTTGAAAGTCCAGGGATAGAAGGACATTACCAGATAAGAAATGAAGGAGATCCTCTATAATCATCATAGTTAGAGTTCATCATCACGGTTGATTGGTTGTTTACAACTCTACCTTTATCATGTATGCAAGGTGTTTTTTTATCCTCAAAATACACTTGTATGAAGAAAAAATGAGAAAAGTCTGAGAAACTTGAGGGCATGCTCTCTGGAAAAAGCAAAGCTTAGAGCATGCTTCCATTGCAATGACCAGTTATGATTTAAATGAAGAAACAGGAAGATGTTGCATAGCTGCCCTTTGTTACGGAGCTTGTAAATGATGCCTAGATAGACCTTTTGTCCTTCATAAGCTACAAAGAGGCTACACGAGGCAGCCCTTAATAGGAATACCCAAATACCTTTTAGCTTATACTGATGTAGTGCAATGAGTGCTAAGATTTGGATTATACAACCATCCTCACACCAAGCAAACTCTATTATGCAACACAATGGCCCATGTCCGTGCTATTTATATCATGAGCAAGTTCCCCGGGCAAGTTCCCCCTCACCATTAAAATCTCAATTCACATGGTGCAGCTCAATAGCTTTCATTCACCAGTATATTAAGAAAATACACCCCCTACATTTTAGTATGATTTATGATACCCAGAACCTGCGAGGTCAGCAGTTGTTAACATGTGCCCATCCAAGGCACTGAACTGAGCCCTTGGTAGATTAGCATGCCTTACCTCAGAGTGTGGTATGGTATGTATATGTAATAAGTTGTTCTTGTTTTTGGCAATTCCATTTAGTGTTCAGGTCCCCCAGAAAACAAAAATGAAAAAATGTGGTCTTTCCATCCTCCCCCCCCCTCCCCCCGCCCCAAGAACCAGAATGCCACTCACATATTGCTAATTAATATAATGCACATCCTTGCAAAGTGGCATTGTGGTTCTTGGGGTGGGGGAAGGGTTCATATTTGGAAATTTCAATTACCCATTGAAGCCTGTATTATAATTTTAAATAAAAGCAACTTTTGAGAATTTATGTAAAGTGGAATTGTTTTAAAACCACAAAAGGTAAACTTTGAGCATGTCGCTTAATAATGCGGACCGTTTTAAATTCATCCTTTCTCATGAAAACTATAGAGGGCATCCTTCATTCCTTATCTGGCAATGTCCTTTAGTGGGTGCCCTTTGGTACCCATTTGGTACCTTTGAACAAATTGAATTAGGACCAAATATGGCAGAAATTGCTCCAAAATTGCTAAAAGTGTCTGAACTTGGATGTAAGCAAGTTTTTGTGGCCACCAGCATAGCTGACAGGACCACTTTGCAATCTGTTGTGCATGTGTATGTATGTATGTGTATCACTAAAATGTTCAGTTTTTTTCAGCAGCCCACAGTTTATATTCTTTGAATATAGTGAGTGCGAAAGCCGAGAACCATAAAATTCTAGTTCATTTTGTGTCTGACACTTTGATAGGCAATCTTAATTTTGTCTGGAATTTGTAAAATGGCAAAGATGAATTCTTTTATACTTTTTATTTTCTTAATATTGATCATAGTGAGCAGTCATCACTTAGGAAACTACTTTGACCCTTTTTACTACAAAAACCATACTTTAAAGAGACACAAGGACATTTCCAGAAAGAAGCACCCAAAATTTTGTTTGAACCCAGATTTTTTGCATATTTGTAATGGCATGTTTACCAATATAATATATCACACCTGAAGTGAAAAGGCTGAATGTGCCGTTGTTAATAAGACAATTAAGTGGAAAATTTACCCTCTAGCAAGAATTTTGCGGAATGTTAACGTATAAACCAGCAGGCATCAGCAATGGGTCTTCCAACAGGTATAAAGCCTGCAATAATCAGCAATCCATTTTCAATAATCTTCTGAGATATAAATGTCAGATCAGTAGCACCTGAATTGCCAATGGGACTCCCAAGGGGTAGATGTCTGGCCAGCAATAATCAATTTATTTTCTGCAATCTCCTGAGCGTAAAAGTCCGAACACCAGTAATCAACATTGCTTCTCCCAAAGGGTTACACGAACGACCAGCATTTTATCAGCAATAGGTCTCAAGTGGTAAATGTCCAGCCAGCATTTAGCAGCAGTTTAAAATTTTTGATCTCCGAGGGAGATGGGGTAAATGTAAGACCGACAGTAATCGGCAACAGGTCTGTGTAGGTTTGTGATGTTTTTTCCCCGTTATCTCAATGGCCGGAGAACCACAATTTACCGCACATAGGTATATTGAAGAAACCGTACACACAATTACATGTGCGGAGCCTTGTCCGTCGCATTAGAGTCCTTGTAAATTAAACAGCCAAACACTTCTTGTACATTTCTTCTCCTTTATTTAACATATATTCATGACTGCTATTTCACTTTACATCCACTCCCGCCGACTTCCCAGACAAAGACTGACTTTAAATTCTGCACTCAATATACAAGCCATTATATTGACCAATCAGTGACTAGCTTTTTTCACTGCATGCATAATACACCACATCGCATGTGTTAACATGTGCATCTAAGCCTACCATTCACAGGAAACATGGGTCAGTGCACAACAATGACTTTCTGGGAAACACAACATGGCCACACCCAAGAGCTTTAACTTCAATGCACTACCACATTGTATGCACATTTATACTATGCAACATGAAGTAATATAAAAAAGTAACATTTTATATTTAATTCAAATTTTTCAACAATTTTTATAGGCCCAAGATACCTATTTTCCACATTATATACACCTGACAACATGACAAGGTTTTTTGCCCCCTCCCCAACATAATGTGTTGTGTGGGCTTATGTTATACCAACGATGGCCGGTCAGGCGGATGGGCAGTAATGGCATTAATTCACTCTACAGACTAAAGTGATTACTCAATGAACTTCTAACATGGCACGGTGATGGAACATGATGAGGTCATGTGCTGTATACTTTTTGGACAGGTTTTGAATATTAATGAGCTCATTTGCATATTTTCAATGTGATTAAACCACATTTGGGGGGGGCTGTCTTAATTACACACTGCATAATTCTTGTTTTCACTAAGTGTCAGACCAGCACCTATTGGCATTAAAAAATACATCGTGGTCCCCGGACCGTGAGTGTCGTCTGCCATCGCGGTTTGTGAATGGGGCCAAAGGTCACATGAGGTCACCAACATGTCACCCCACCCCACCCCCTCCTTTCCACCAAGTTACATCATCGTAGCCCTTACGGAACTCATACGGCATGCAATATATTAAGGGTTAACATTTTGACCACAGATACACAGACATACGACCAGAGTAATCCCTATGTACCTTCTGCAATTCTTGCAGACGAAACAAAAACAGTGATTGCCGATAATTACTTTCGTATGGGTTAGGGTTAATGTGTAAGTGTGGCAAAGGGCTAAGAGGGAAGAAATCTTCTCTGAAAAGTTGTAAAGAATTAACAAAAACCCAAACTCTATGTGACACAAAGACAGGCCCGTATGCAGGAGGGGGTGTGGTTGCACCCCCCAAATTCCACAAAAGGGGCAAAAGGTCCACTTTTTGCTGAATTTTTTGATAAAAAGGTCCAAAATTTAGATAAATTTTGACAAGAAAGTCCACTTTTTTACATTAAAAAATTCAAAAAAAAAATTTAGGGGGGTTAGATCTACTTTGATCAAAAAAGGTCCACTTTTTCGAGGTCCCGCACCTCCCCAAAATAAATCTGTGTACGGCCCTGCACAAAGACATAGTATGAATGTCTTTGTCTCACTGACCCCTAAAAAAAATCCTGATACAAATCACTCTCTGCCCATTCAATGATAATTCACCAATAACATACAGGGTGAAATGTTCTATGACATCCACTATATGTTTGTTTTTTGCAGAAGATTTCTGAGAACCCTACCAGATAAAGGCAAAAAGATAGAAGTCTTTGCAGAGAAATTGAAACAAGCAATAAAAGAGAGGCATGATATCGATAGAACAGCACAGTTGTTTGAAAAAATGGACTTGGGTGCATCATGCATGACAGAAGCAGGAGTTATTGAAAGGATTCCAGATGTCACTGCAAGTCCAAAAGGTCAAACTCAAGAAGACAAGATTGTCACTTCCTACTCAAAAGCAAAACAGTCAAACTCCATTCCAAATGTCTTCTTAAAGACAGACACCAATACAAAAAAGAAAGAACCATTTCTACCTTACAAGAGTCTGAAATCTACAACAGTTCCTGAAGACTTGACAAAGCCAAGTGTGCCTCAAGTGAATTCAAGCACTACAAGACATTCATCAGATGCATCAAGACCTCCTGACTATTCAGCAGCTGTTGTACCTCCTTTGAGACATCCAGGAACACAACCAGTAGATTTAGATGAAGCAGCACAGTTACTAGAAACACAGAAGAAGAAAGTTGATGTGAGTTGACACATATTTGTTTGTGTATAAAATTTTAATCTCTGCTGTGTATATTGTGTGTGGTTTTACTGGGATGAAAGTTAGTTTATCAACAGGATAGGTTTGGTGCTCAGTATATTGAACATAGTTTTGCTAAGAAAATTAAACAATTTTCTCTATGAACAGTATTGTATTTCATTATCTAGATTCAGATAATTAGACTTAAAGGTGTTCTAATCACCTTTGAGACCCCTCCCGATTTACCCCGAAGGAGCATACATTTTTATATCAAATGAAAGGACGTATTTTTCTCATTGTCCTGAAATTTCAGCCTCCAAATTAATACCATCATGGATGACTGGTGTAGTTTGGGAAGACCCATCTTGCAGATAGTGCAATGTAAATGGGTTAGTCTGTACTGTGTAGCTGCAGTATAGGCTACTCCTTAGTAAGAATCTGGCCATTTACATAATGGCTGTGTGTGCACATGTGAGTTTCTGGCCCAAAATCATGCTTCTGGACCAAAACCAGTTTAAATATCTCATAAGGCAGCTATTCACTGTTTTCTTCTTCAATCAACAACTCTGATATTTTCATTGCAATCTCTAATTCTAAAATAAAATAATAAAGTAAAATTTTTGCATGCGAACATCGAACCAAAATAGGTTAGGATACAAGACGAGTGCCTACACATGCACGCCACACAATCCGAGCTGGCTGAAAGTCGTTCTTTTGTAATACTTGTATAAACACATCAACAGAATAAAGCGCACACATTATCATGAATGGTGCCGCTATGAGACCGGTTGAAAATATATGCTCCAGGAGCAGGTTATTGGCCAAAATCTCACATATTAGCACTTGTAACATGTTGAAAGGGTATTATGTCATGAGATATGCAGAATAAAAAGTCTGAGAAGTTATTTAGACAATTTCAAGTAAGTAAAATAACTTGGGTGACTCATGTCATTCACAATTTCTTTGTATCAAATAGGACCTTCTGGCTCAACAGGCAGCACAGAAGTTGGCAGAAAGGATGGACATAAAGCTAGGACAGTATACTCCTAACCCAACAGAAATGAGGTATGGTATGATGTACATGTAAAGCAAGGACATAAAAATGTCAAAATATTTGAGTCCACCCTTAAATATAACTAAATTACCAATGCTATTATGAAAGTTACATTGATATTCATGTATTGTTTGAGTAAAACCTCAGGGGGCATACTATCAAATAACTCATCCATTAAATGGCACCTAAAATAGTCATGATTCATCTTATTTCCCACCCCCCATACATTATTTCTTATATTTTGCTTGCATGATGTCTTAAAATAGGCAAAAATTTAATTTGAAATGGCTTTTTTGATACATTTTTAGATGAACTTATGAGATAATTAGCATTGAACAGCACAATTCTATTTCAGCTAGCACTCCTGCCTCCTTCCAGATCAAGCCATCATATCATTCTGACTCCCAGTAGCCATACACAGGGATTTGTGAACTTTTTAACAGATTTGAAAATGAGTCCTTGTCTATTATTTCTAAAAACAAGTAGGAGTCATGCAAACATTGGTTCCTCAGGACACTGATATATTTCATATTGTTGTGGTAAAACATGGCACTAAAGTAGAAGCCACCATTCCTTTGACAATGTAACGCATTTTAAGGGTGTAGTGCGTTCTGCTAGCATACTACGCATGGCCGGGTGATTGGGAGAGAGTGCAACCTTGACAAACAAAATCACCGATGCTGAGTGGCTCAATGGCGCGATCTGTGCAAAACAATTTGCACAGCCATGGCCCCAGAAGTGGGATGATGAGCGGACTACGCGTTAAGGAATTGTGGAGTAGACTTTATCAAGGGATGCACCAAATGCAGAAGGATTTAAAGGAATATGTCAAGAAGTTTTTGTCAAGCTCAGTTTGACTTACATTCAGAAATATATGTACATACATCCACAAATTCCCGAAAAAATAAATACAATTTATTGTAAAATTAACAAAAATGAGGCATTTTAATTTTTTGCTTTTTAGACATACAAAGAAAAAGGGCGGAATTTTCGCCATGCTTATGATCAAAAAAAAAAAAAGGCCCCAATTTTGCTCTCCTCGTGACGTCAAATGATGACCAATGCTGGTGAAAATTAGATTTTTGTGTATGCAATGAAAAGTTACACTATGCCACAACTAATTTTGGGAGTATGAATCTAACGAATGGGTTATAAGCATGAGCTATAGTAGATTCAATCCTCGTTGTCCCAGAAGAAAAGTTTTGGACAGCACGAGTACTGGGAGAGAGACAGAAAAAAGGAAAATTATTTGGGCCGATAACCTGTTTCATGAAACAAACTAAGATAAAGCTTGTTCATTGTGAAATTTTTAGAAAGAGCGTGCAAAGACTTTTGTGTTCGATTCAAAAGGCAGAACCCCCAAAAAAAAAAAAAACAAAAACGGACATTACATTGAATACCACGAAGCAATACGATTAGTCAGAATCTTTTTGGAGAGATAATGTAGCTCTAACTGCGCTTACTGCCTTTTGAATGCTTTCATTAGAAAGAATAGGATTGATTTTTCTCTGCTCTCGGATTACATGTTCCAAAAGATTAACAGGGAATTTAAGTTCCACCACTGCACAGCCCCTATTTCAATGCCTGTTCTTCGAAGAAGTTACTAGAGGTGACACGATGGGTGAATCTACATAGTGGTGTTACGAAATATTTTAGGATTTTGTGACAGCTGGAGAAGGGATTCAAATTGTTTCTATTAATATTTCACCGAGTTCTCAATTACAGAAAGCAAACATCGTGTTGACTCGATTATTTTTGTGCATTGTGACACTGTATAGTGATGGATTAATGAAAAGTAATATAAAATTGAAAATAAGTTACAGAATATTTGTTTCATGGCGTTGGGTTTTAATTATTCTTGATCTAAAAACACATTCGTCGCAGGTAGCAGTTCACTCGAATAGGAAATGGCAACACTGCGATATGGATGGTCATCACTTTGACGGTACCATTTGCCTGCGATATTGATTTGTCGGAACGTTTTTCGAGTAGCTATGGGCGGAAAATTAAAAGCGCAAAAATACTCCAACAAATGTGGACAATTTCAACTTATTTGATTTATATGTAACCTACGTACTTAAGCTTTCCAACCCTACAAAATTTCCAAATAGTCAGAATAGGACCAATTTCCTTTAATGGTTGCCCTCTTTTAGTTGAAAGTAATTTCTTCTGAAAGGAAATATGATGGCCTACCGGAATGGGACCAACCCAAAAGACTTAAAAAAGGCTAGGTGGTTAAAATGTTGTTTAAATTTTCATGATGGAAAATGAAGATACTCTGGCTCATTAATTTCTTGAACATTTTACCTAAGTACGCCCACTTTCCCACTAAAACAACACATCATTTAATTGCAGTCGGGGCAAAGTTCTCAAGCAAGAGATTACATGCGGCGTATGTCATGTCCAAGAAATAATGAACCAGAAGTATAGGGAACATTGTAATGGTAATATCGGGTTACGACACAAAAATGTTTATCATTGCCTACTTGTTAAACTATTTTTTATTAGGATGTGACAGAGAGGAAGATGGATGAAGATGAAGACAGGGATGATGGAAACTGATTGAGGAGGAATGAGAGGAGGAAGATGTAGAAGAAATTGATAGAATTTCAGAAACAAAGTTGGTTGTTTTTCAGGTATGTGTGTGTGTAATCTGGAGGAGAGGATCGGAGGTCCAGAAGCTTGTAGTCACCATCGATCTGATACATAAGGATTAACCCTAGTTCCCATGAAGAATTGTTGAGGGACAATAGAGCTCTCTTAATCACTGTGTGCATGTCAATGGTTATTTAAAGGCGGAACTAGAGATTTCCCGGGAGGGCGCCCTCAATTTCCAAAAAAATCATGTTTTTTGCATCATACATATGCTTTGTCATAATAATCACTGTGTGAAATTGCTATAGCTTAAATCGATTCCTTCGTATAGAAAAATAACAACTTTGTGTAAAAATTCTGGATCGGAATTTTTGTTATACACCAATATCCTTATGGCGTAAGACTACACATAATGTTTACTGCATCAAAAAGAAAAATCCGATACACGCAATTCGGAAAGTGCATTTTAGGTTACTATCTTTATTTAGTGACTATTTCTCATTCACACAAAAAAATTAATATTCGAAATCTCTGAGTCAGACTTGAAGAGATGCACTGTTGACTTTCAAGAGGGACATACAATTTTAAATTTGTGAATATGGATTTCAAAAGAAGATGTAGCAGTTTCAATCAACACATAGAACCAGTTACCTCTGTAGTTTTGTAGGCAGAGGTAGAGGTAGATAATTGTGTAACAAGAAGCAATAGGACACTAGTTTGTCGGTGGTAGGGTCTTCAAAACAGCATACTCAGACTATGTATGGGTTTAAGGAAGTGCAATAATGATGGTAGTCAGATAGCTATACATGTGCGCTAGAGAGCATTACAGTCGCTGCCAGAATTTCTCAGGCAAGCTGTACACACGCAATGTATTATGAAAATTAAATTGTGGTATAGGCGTGTGCCTCTCGACCAATAAAAAATTACTTGGGCTTCTGGGTCGATGCATGTCCCAATGTGCATACCCCAATCTTGCTTGAGAAATTCTGGCAGCGACTGTAGTTATTGGGTGAAGCAGACTTCTGATACAGGGAATTACCAAGCCTAAAGCCCCATGCTGGGTGAAGCCAAAGGCTGAACCTGGTATGGGGCTGAGTGCATAGTAATTCACCTTATCAGAGCCACGCTATGTCCCAACAATTAATTTCATACCACCAAGTCATTTTAAATATATTTATTCATTACAATTTATAAGCCAAATTTATACATGTATGTAACGTGCAGAACAAAACTAGCATACCTGCTCAGTCAATAATAATGTGTAGTACATGACATATAGCCAGTAGGCAGTATATTCTTTGATCTTTCCTTAGTGGTATGATAATGTGTTATCTTGTGAGCAACAGTGGAATGCGTCTTATGGGTGTCTTCAGATTACACTGAGAGTGTATGAATATTATAAAAGCGAGTTCATGATGTGAATCAGCAATAGATTAGGAGGTATTCACAAATTTGAAGTCAAAGGTCATACAGGGGTTGAAGGTAATTGCATAAAAACACTTTTGCTTAAAAGTAGAGGGATATTTACCAAAGTTGCTCCGAATGATCCTTGGGGAGTGGGTCATGGTGTGTTCAGGAATGGGAGGAAAAGATCGGCTTGCAGTAATGTGATCACAGTAATAGATGGCCATTCAACAAAGTTGTTTAATAGCTTTGAATTGAGAGTTGGATCAGATGAGGTCAATTTTAGGTCATTTGGGGTTTAGGAAGGGTTACTTAGAGTATTCAAGTTTAAAGGTTAAAGTCTAAAGGTCCATTCATACTTCCACTGCAATGCAATATTGATCACTTTCTACTGCAACTTGATGCAACCCACTGCAATGCAAGTTAAAAAGAATTTAACTTTGTTGCAGTACTGCATTGCAGCATCTTTGACAGAGACTGCTATTCTGTCAATCGCAGTTGTTGAATTTGGCACAATCACTGCCAGCAACTGGCGTGAAACTTACTATTGATAGTCTATGGAGTGCTGAAAGTTTCTCATATTTTATCTTATTTTTGATCTGATCTAAAGATATTTTTGAGATATAGCTGCAGGGATATCATTGTTAATGATATTTTTGTACAAAGAAGTAATTTCAGTGAGTAATTTTGCTGCAAAGCATGATTTTGTTGACTTTACCATTCACTCCAAAGTCGTCAGGTAGCCATGGTCCAACTTATGGCCTGACCGTAAAATTGAGTATGGACACAATTTTTCTGCTGAAAATGATAGATAGGGGTGTGTAGAATAAGAATCTGCTGGGTGCCACGTGGGCATCCTTGAGCATTTTGAGAAATCCAAGATGGCGTCGCCATAAATGATAATTATCTATTCAACCCTATATTATCAAACTATGGAGCTACTAGATATACTATAGGACCCAATGAACAAATGCATGGCACTTGTAACATTGAATTTGAAGTATGACTTAATGTTACAAGTGCCATACACTTGTTCATTGGATCCTATAGTATATCTAGTAACTCCATAGTTTGATAATATAGGGTTGAATAGATAATTATCATTTATGGCGATGCCATCTTGGATTTCTCAAAATGCTCAAGGATGCCCAGGTGGCACCTGGCAGATTCTTATTCTACACACCCTAATCTATCATTTTCAGCAAAAAAAATTGTGTCCATACTCAACTTTATGGTCACATAAAGGTTCTACCTGACTAAAGGTAATCTTTCACGCCAGGGAGTAACATGTAACAGCCGTAGTTGACCAATCATGCCGCAGAATTCCAATTTGTGACATCACACCGACAGACAGAATTCAAGCAATGCAGCGCACTGCAGTGGAAGTGTGAACAGTTCTTTAAGTTATCAAGGGAGTCATTGGTAACAAAATATTGAAAAGACATTTTAATGTCATTTAAAAATGAACTTTAATGCAACATCCACATTAATGCTATAGGACTAATCAACTGGGATATGGGTCAAAAGTCTGTCAGAGGGTGTTTTGAATCAATCCCACAATGCATTGCAATATGCCTATGTCGCACTGTACTAAACACATGTCAGTACTTAGGGATAAAAAGTGTTCAAAAATTTTAAGAACCACAAAACATTTCATAATAATGCAAAATATTTCCTAAGTACTAGCGCCTTGTAGGCTAAAATGAGTGTAAAAGTCAGGGTTTTTATGTGTTAAGAATAGGATTTTTGTGGGATCACATGACCTTGTGGAGGTTGAATTTCCCAAAACTGGTGCATTGTGGGATTGACTCAATACACCCTCTGAAAGTCTGTAAAGCTTAACCATTAGTGCTCTGGTTAAGGTATATTATGAGGAAATAAGGGGAACCTGAATTTTTTTAAAGGAAAAGAGGAGAGAGTGTAAAAAGCAGCTGGAAAATATAAAATTCTTATTCCTTCACATACAGTAAATAATGACTGATCTTTAAATGGTAGGAATCTGAATTGTAATTTTTAAGTTACAGTCAAACAAACTGTCAACACAAATATCTATACTGTTGATGGTATTTTATTGTGAACAGGTATCACACACCTATACATAATTACCAAGAAATAATTACTCCCAAGGTGTTTTGTATGAATCTATGTAATTAATCAATTCCATGCATTTTGATGTTATTAAGGAGAGACAGAAACCTTAATAGGTTAACATTGCTAACTTATTCCAAGCTTAAAGGTAGGTGACCCATTCAAGGTCCAATTTCTCAGATGTTTTTTCCTTCACATGCAAGCATATCATCAAATCACCTGATGATCTGATGAAGTTTGGTATAAAATTGGATTGATCGAGCCCATATTTATTGGTTGAGCTATGAGTTGCAAAAATATTGGGTGTAAATCATACAATTTTATCATTATGTTTTGGATCCAATATTTTCCCACACTTGGATCCTTACAAACATAATAATGCATTAAATTGGTCCAGCCATTTGGATATTAGAAGCAAAAATGTGTATCAAATTGGCCTATAGGACTGTATGTGTGAGCTTGTGTTGACGACTACAATATTGGAGAATGTTTTTGTTCATAACATCAAAAAGAAACATTTCCCAGGCCTTAAAGGTCCATGGTCCGATCACTAATAGCTTTGTCCCCCGGGACCCGCCAGATTTTACCGTAGTGGTGAACATTTTTGGTATCGAAGAAAGCTACTATTTTTCTCATTTACCCGTGAAATTTTAGGGCGAAAGATGTTTTTGTTTGGAAGTTATGAGCGCAAATGTGCTCCATTTTGGTTGACCAATATTCATTGTACACAGTACTCTATGGGGCTTACAAAATCATGTTTTTAGTTCTCACATCAAAACGGATTGAAAATATCAGTGCAACTTTACCGATGGGTTTTGGGTGAAGCCCTTCTATCCCAAAAATTAAATCTTACTTGGGTCATTGGTGGCAAGAGGAAAAATTAGACTTTCTAAGCTACCAAAATCCAATTTTGTATGAGGTAAGTGGGCCCGGTTGTCATTGGGTTACCCACCTTTATTAATGTACAATAAAGAAACAAAAAACTACAAAAAGATAAAATTTGTTTATTTATATGAATTGTACATACTTGTACATTATATGAACTTGTACATAAATTATAGCTTTGATTGATGACAATTGTATTCTGACATGTAGAAGATAAAGGTGTGATTTGGAACTGGTATTTTCTTTAAGTGGAAGAACCCTGGCGATCTTTCCACATAAAAAAATGGTATCACAGGTTTCAATTTGCCGTAAAGAGAGATGGTTCCCAAAACCATACGTTTATTGTCATTCTTAATACTACATGTGAATTGAAACAGGCAGGAACCAATGAATTGCATACATTTCCATAGGAGTGTAAGAATTAGAGAGAATAAAAGATGGATTTGTTGCTAAAGTGTGTCCTATTGAATGGACAGTCCAATATTTGAGTAGTGGATGCGACACCGCCCGCATACACCTTCAATAAAACACTAAAACTGTCCCAACCCATAGTAGCTGCATGCAGTGCGCAACCTTATACAAACGTGCATGAACACTTGTGGCGGCGATGCACCATCTAATATCATCTCATATTAAGATAGGCAACACCAATGATATTGCGTTGTTGCTTACTAAACTCTGCTAACATAATAAGATAAACATTAAAAACAATAACATCATCTTTTTGAAGAGCCCCCCCCAAAATTTGAGATTTTTTCAGTCGTGTTTTGGTAATAGTCTAGTCACCTATACCTGCAAATGGTAATGCTCAAAAGTGCGTAATTACATTACTTAATTCAGCGTCCCCGAGTGTAAATTTAACGGCAGAGCTAAGAACGCCAATAATAGTTTCATCATGATTTGACCTTTAACTTGACCTTCCTGAACCAATGGAACAACTAAGGGGATTTGTAGACACATAATTGACTATTTTTTAGCTACTTCTTTAATTGGAATTACATTTCCAGCAACCACTGCATTAATTATCCTTATTTTGGGTGATACAGAGACAAGTTGCACCTTTACCATTCACAGTATAGTTATAGCCATTAACACAGTAACAACATTGCACAAAAAGGCCAATGCAATCTAATGATACTTTTGCAAGCTGGTAATCATAAGGCCAAGAAAAAAATAAATTGTCTCGGCTTCCTGCTCGCATCAGGTGCTAAAATTTCCCATTTTACCACATTTTTTTTAACTGATCAAAAGGAAAATTTGGCCGAAAAAAAGTGGTCTAAATGCAATAAAAAAAATTGCATAGCTTTTTTTGACAATAAAATGTCATTTTTTTTGAGTTAAATGAAGCTGAACAACTGTTTTTTGGCCTAACAGGATTTTTTTTAACATTTTATTGAATGCTTATTACTGTAAGTAGTACGAATATTTTTCAAGAGGTGAGTATGAAATGCCTTCATTCAGCTATTGAAACATTTTCTATTTTCCCTCGTAAAGATATTCTTAATCACTGCAGCCACAACACCTCTGAGATGAGTATCCTCATTTTAGCAGTGATGTGCAATTTATTTTTTTCACAATGAATTTTACATCTTATAAAGAAAATTGAATCATTAATAATGTATTGCTTGAAAGAATAAAATTTTTTGGCCCAATTTGCCTCCTGTTAAATTTGCTTCTGTACGAAATTAGGAATTTCTAAAAAAGAGCATGCCACGATCATGAATAAGCTTGTGGGCCCCAGAACCAACCCCCCCAGCTTTTACCGAAGTGGTCGGTCAATCTTTTGTATCTGAGAAAGCTACCATTTTTCTCATTCCCTGTGAAATCTTACGGCTTAATGAGCAAAAACGTGCCCCCATTTTTGTTCAGACCAATACTCATTTTCAACGTACTCTCTGGTGGCTTACAAAATCAAGTTGTTAGCTCTCATATCATCAAGACGGATGAAATATTGGCGCAAAAATTTAAAATACGTGTAAGCAAAACGGATTTAAAAAAAAAAAAAAAAAAAAACCTTAAATAATTAAAGGTCCCATGTGCCCGATGGCTAATAGCCTCTTCCCCAGGGACTCCCAGATTTTACCGGACGTGGGTCAAAATGTTTGTATCATAAAAATACTAACTCTAGTATCTCATGGTGGTTTTTTGTTAATGCAATTATATGTCCATAGCTAACCTCTTCAGGAATCCACTATTTGAAGGTCCAGGAACCATATTTTGGTTGGTAACAGCATTCCCACTGACGCCGAAAAATGCTGAAATGGCACGCCCCTTTTTGGTGGTCACGCCGCCTTTTGAGCGATGTACTACGGACTGTATCTACAGACCGTTGGACCTAGAAGGTTGAGAGACCACTCCAAATGTGCGGAATAGCCACATGTATGGGGTTCCATAATACTTTATATATCCAAAGTAAAAAGGTTTGTTTTTTAAGATAATTGTCAAAGGAAGGGTGGAAAGGGGTAGAGCGCGAGAAAGAAGGGGGCGGCGAGGAGTGGTTAATGCGTGAAGGGATTTCACCATATTGCGCACTATACAATTAGGAATGAATTCGTAAGGTTTTTCATGACAAACAGAAGGAGTTCACCATACACCTTGGATTTTTCTCTAAACCTCACTCCTCATAGATAATTTTTTGGGGGTAGCTAAGGGTAGTCACAAAAAGAAAATTCATATTCCTCTCCGTTTCTCCAATGGCAGCCCGTCAACATTTTTGTGACTTTGAGCAAAATTGGGTAATATTAGGTGAAAACGCGCATTTTGCAAGTGCTGTTCTAACTGTCTGTGCCGCCAAACAACGCAACTCAGTTTATGGACTTTGTATTGCACAGATCTATGCCCATTTGTTATTTTAACGGGGATATAATCACACAATTTTAATGTTCTCACTCCACTACTCCTTTCGTTTTCATGGGGGGGGGGGGCAAATGGCCCATCGTAAAGTGAAAATATATTGTTTTGGCAATTTGTTGGGACTTAAGTTCAAGTTAGTTAAATGCTGCTGAGGGTCTTTAAATGATCTAAAAGCACTAACTGCTGCGTGCTTGTGAAATGAACACGCAAAAAGGAAAGATTCCCGCCCCCCGATGCAATGAACAATCACAAAATTACGTGAACGTAGACGGCAACGCCGCGTTGTGGGAATACGCTTCCTCTACCGTTTTATTTTTGCATTTTCTAGGGGCCTAATGGCAAGGGTAAAAAGCTACTGAAGGATCTTTAAATAATCCAAATGCACTAACTACTTGTGGCGGCGATGCACCATCTAATATCATCTCATATTAAGATAGGCAACACCAATGATATTGCGTTGTTGCTTACTAAACTCTGCTAACATAATAAGATAAACATTAAAAACAATAACATCATCTTTTTGAAGAGCCCCCCCCAAATTTGAGATTTTTTCAGTCGTGTTTTGGTAATAGTCTAGTCACCTATACCTGCAAATGGTAATGCTCAAAAGTGCGTAATTACATTACTTAATTCAGCGTCCCCGAGTGTAAATTTAACGGCAGAGCTAAGAACGCCAATAATAGTTTCATCATGATTTGACCTTTAACTTGACCTTCCTGAACCAATGGAACAACTAAGGGGATTTGTAGACACATAATTGACTATTTTTTAGCTACTTCTTTAATTGGAATTACATTTCCAGCAACCACTGCATTAATTATCCTTATTTTGGGTGATACAGAGACAAGTTGCACCTTTACCATTCACAGTATAGTTATAGCCATTAACACAGTAACAACATTGCACAAAAAGGCCAATGCAATCTAATGATACTTTTGCAAGCTGGTAATCATAAGGCCAAGAAAAAAATAAATTGTCTCGGCTTCCTGCTCGCATCAGGTGCTAAAATTTCCCATTTTACCACATTTTTTTTAACTGATCAAAAGGAAAATTTGGCCGAAAAAAAGTGGTCTAAAATGCAATAAAAAAAATTGCATAGCTTTTTTTGACAATAAAATGTCATTTTTTTTGAGTTAAATGAAGCTGAACAACTGTTTTTTGGCCTAACAGGATTTTTTTTAACATTTTATTGAATGCTTATTACTGTAAGTAGTACGAATATTTTTCAAGAGGTGAGTATGAAATGCCTTCATTCAGCTATTGAAACATTTTCTATTTTCCCTCGTAAAGATATTCTTAATCACTGCAGCCACAACACATCTGAGATGAGTATACTCATTTTAGAGTGATGTGCAATTTTTTATTTTTTTCACAAATTGAATTTATAACAATCTTCTAAAGAAAAATTGAATTCATTAATATGTATTGGCTTTAAAAAGATAAATTTTTTGCCCAATTTTGCCTCTTGTGAAATTTTCTTAGTAGCGAAATTAAGGAATTCTAAAAAAGGATCATGGCCCAATCATGAATAGCCTTGGGCCCCAGAACCCCAGCTTTTCCCGAAGGGTCGGGTCAATATTTTGGTAGCTTATGAAAGCTACCATTTTTCTCATCTCATTTACACTGTGAAAAAACCAAAAAATAAAAAAAAAAAAAAAAAAAAAAAAAAAAATCTTACGGCTAAAGGAGGCAAAAACGTGCCCATTTTGGTTTCAACCAATACTCATTTTACACAGTAACTCTCTGTGCTTCTTATCACGTTTTTAGCTCTCATTCAAAACGGCTTTGACATATTGGCGCGAAAATTTACATACGGTTGTGGGGTCCACGATATCAATCAATCAAGATGAAAACCTTAAATAATTAAGGTCCATGGCCCGATCGCTAATAGCCTGCTCCCCAGGGACCAGATTTTACCCTGAAGTGGTCAAAATTTTGGTAATCAGAAGAAAGCTAACTATTTTTCCTCATTTACACCCTACCCCCCTGTTAAATCTTGGGGCTAAAAAGGATGGTTTGGTTTGGTTTGGGATGTTATGAGCTAATTGTGCCCCATTTTGGTCCGACCAATATTAATTTTACACATAACTCTATGGGGGAATTACAAAATCATGTTTTACTATCTCACAACAAAACGGGTTGAAATATTGGCGCAAAACTTTACAGATATGGTTGTGGGTGAAGGTCTTCTAATAAAGAGGAAAACTTTATTTATACTTAAATCGGGTCCACACTCCCCCTTAAATCGGGCATCCCCTTTTAAGTATATCTTGCCCTACTTTCCTTTCTCTATGGCAATGACTTCATAACTTTGATGCTTGCTTTTCTGTGTGCGTTATTCATACACTTTTTTGGTATGGTACAATATGGCATTGATTTCGAATTGTGCCTGTGATTATGGTGTTGTTCAAAATGTGTACTCTTGGCTCAATTCCACACCGAAGTGAAACAAGTACGAAGAAATCTCTCAAGGATTCAAAAATGATAGCAATATATTTGTTCAATCCTGTGAAAATGTTTCCAAAACTCTAATTTGATATTCTGAAAGGGCGTCTAAATTTAGACCCCGTAAGCATGGTTTGGTTCTACAATAGTGGACCTTTTTTCCTTTTCAAATACTGTACTGTGAAGTTAAACTCGATCGCATTTGATACTTTCGTCCCCCTGGAGTTTTGGACCTATTTCCACCTAATTCGGAGACTTTTCATAATCACCACCTGTAAGTACAAGATTTGATATGAGATCAGAGAAATTAATAGCTCCTGAGGCCACCTGTTTTATATGCGTTTGCATCACTGATTCTCTATGCCCCAAATGGATTGGAAACCTGGCTTCGTAATTGATCACAAATTTTTGTGCAATTGTGGCATTTGTACCAAAAATGCAAGGCTGTCACCTTCCCCTTTAATAACAAAATATGCAAGCATAATTATATTTTCTTTTCAGTGGAAGTTTTGCAATTTGTTTATTCAATCAGCCAGTATCTTTTGCCATCAGAATATTTGAAACCAAGAGCCTCCTAAATAATAATGCCCAGTCTTTCCAGTTTATAGCCTCATCTCCATGTTGACGAAAGCAACACCAGCCCATTTCTTGAAGAGCTCCCCCAATTTCCCAAATTTTTTAGATTTTTGTGCACAGTTGTGTTGGTTTGTCAAGTAACTATCTTGTGAACATTCATGCCTCAAAGTGTGTAATTTGTCACAAAATAAATGATTTTGTAATTAGAATCAGGAATCCCTCATTGTAATTAACGGCATAGCTGGAAAATGCCACTGTGTCCCCATTCCATTGTGAATAGTGGACACATCCCAAAGACTTCTTTAACTTAACTGCACCAACGGAACAATTAATGGATGAGTCTAGACATGTCTGTGGTGCCATTTCCTTGCTATTTCATATTGGAAGGCCAGAAGCCCCTGAATTATTTTCGTAATACATATTAATTATCCTAATTTAAAAAATCCTTCTGTTGCACATACATGTAAAGTTCAAGCTTTATTCACAGAAATATTTTACTAGCCAATTGAATGCAAATTGCAAAAAGGTAAGATCAGGCCAGATCGTCCAGCAGAACATTTTTTAAAAAGGTTAACCGAAATGTCTGAAAAAGATCAAATAAGCTAATTAAAATTCATGAATATGCAAATAATGCAAGTCAAAAGCTACACATGATATTGTGGCATCTCACTCTATCCCCTAACCAATTCAGAAATGGGGGCATACATTTTAACCTAACCAGCCGAGCATTTTTAAAAGGTTTAACTGAGTCATACGAACGGACATACATATGGACACACAGTATGTGCCTACATGAAAATTCAGGCGACACAACAAGGTGCTGATATTTCTTTAACGGTGCAATGAGAGATTTCAAGTCATCCATATTTCTGTGATAGCAGTGACTTCATAATATTAGACAACTAGAGATTCCCGACCGTTTTTTGCCGCGAGAAATAAACTTCAAATGAAAACAATATTTTTCTTTTTTGTAATGTTTTCTTATATTTTTGATAGGCTTTACATTAGTGCATAATCAGAATTTCCACATTTTTAAGGGACACCTCATTGAATCTTCTCGTTGCAATCTTAATTCTATCATGATTAAGTTAAAATTTTAATTTACAATTCATAATTAATTTGAGCGTTTTTTTTTTTATAAATAGTTATTTTGGAATTAAGAATTTTGTTAGTATAGCTCAAATCCAAGAGCCTTGAAATTTTAAAGGTTCAAAGAGATTTTCAAGTCATCCATATTTTTCGTGATATGTATTGATTTCATATAGATCAAGTGCCAATAGATTCCCTACCTTTTATTTGGTTTACAGAATTCCTTTACAATGAAAACAAAGGTGATTTGTATATGCTTATATTTTCAATAGAAAAACATGGCTTGAATTTGTGTATTTGCTCCTATATGAATTAGAATTTTCATAGTTTTTCGGGACACCTGTTATTTGAATCGCTCGTTGCACCCCCCCTTTTTTTTAAATGTAATTCCATGGTGTGCACCACAGCTTAATAAGATGTGACATTTTATAATGTACATAAATATTTTTAGTTGTACAAACAAAGGGAAATTAGGAAGGCAACATGGCTTGTATTTTTTGTTTCCCCATAATACCATGCCCCCCCATGTTATGGTTTAAGTAGATATTTTGAAATATGGGTTCATGTTAAAAACATTTAAAAAAAACCTTTTTAAAAACTCTTGAACTGGTTGGTACAATTATCAATTGTATGTCATTATCATTGCTTAGACTGTTTTTTTAGAATTGTCTACTGAGAAGGATTTCATGTGTTCAAAATCACCAAGAGTTGTCAATCCCTAAGACTTCAAACATGCCCCACCCCTGTTTCGGACAGCACATAAATTCCTAAAGTATTTGTGTGCATCTTTCAACACCCAATCTACCTTGTCACAGTGGCACTCAGGGTTCGCACCTATTTACAGCCACGGCTCTACTGGTACCTGGCATTTTTGTGGAACCAATTTGGAAGGCCTATATTTTGACTTTTGGGTTTTCAAATGTCTTGCAGAACCCCTTAGGGTCGCAATCATTATCAAAAGATTGTTTATATTAAAAAATTTCTAAGATTTCACATAAACAAATTTAAAAATGAGTGTCTAAGTTTTAGTTGAACCAAACAATAACAGATATTTCAATTTCCATTACAACACATTCCATAATTTACACATTCAATTCTGCGTCTGTATATATATACAACCCATACATGGAACTGCTATTTACTGCAGATATAGTATCAATACAACAGAGTAGATTTTTGTATAAAAATTGGTGTTAGATCAATCGACCTGAATCATGATGATATAAGGAAGCCATTAAATAAGTCCTGTTCAAACATTCTTATACATTTATGTGGCAAAAATGTTTTTAAATTAAAATCAACTCCCAACAGCAATCCCTTGTTTCATTTACTGTACATATTTTTCCACCTTGCACTTTTCCCTATTAATCAAGGTATGATCATCATATACATTATGCTATATTTGGGACTTGACTAATCCGATATGCTAGAGCAAGGACAAATGAAAATGGGGAGTCATTTATGTATTACAATCTGAAAGAGGTATCTCTTTGTGATACACAAGCTTGTTCCCAGAGTTGCCTTAAAGCCGCAGAAATTTTATATAATCATTTTGAACCACAGGCCTAATTGTATGTATTCATGCCTAACCTTGATACAGACAAATAACAGAGGTCTATGGACACTGTGAGACAAACAAACGACCATCAAATCAAGTACAATTTTGGTAAAAATATCTATTAAACCAAACACACAACGTGAAAACAAGGGTTTTATCTCATGGGATATCCCAACTAGCCAAGTTTGCTACCTTACATAGGCGTAAATCCCGGGGAAATGGGGGGATATACCCCCCAATATTTTGGATTAGGGGGATGGTCCATACGATCATCCCCCCCCCATGTTGATGCCCGTTCATGTGTTTTTTGAACCACAAAATAACCTCATATTTTTCCATAAAATAGTTACAAAATGGTACCGGACATTTTGCGCGCTACAATGCACAATTTTGTTGTCATTAGCCAAATACTTTAACATTTAAATCTCCTAAATGGCAAAATTTTTAGTGCGCTTCGCGCGCACATCTTGCTAGTAATGGATTTTTTCAGGAAAAGCCCGTTTCATTATAATTTTCATCACCCCCATTCCCTCCCCCCCCCCCCCATGTCAAAAAGAAATTTACCCACGGCTACCCTAAATACTCAAAAATCCCTGTTTCTAGGCAAATAAATTGCAATATCTCTGGACTAGACTCACCCTATAGTTAATTATTTAAAAAAAAAAATCATATTGCTTCAGAAAGCCTTAGGAAGCATTCACCATTTATGCTTCTAACAGTAAAAAATAACTCACTTTTTGCCCAAGGCAATTTTGCATTTCTCAAAAAACATCTGGGTTGTGCCCCGTACATCTACATACTTACAAGTTGAATTTTTAAGTCGCTTTTCTCTGTGCTCTGTTTCTACTTTTTTCTGCATACATTTTAGTTTAATAAGCCATGTTTTGGCCTAAGCTGATTAGACCATATCACAAAGCAAAAATATTTCTTTCTACAATTATAATCAAGGCAAAGGACGCCATACTTTGGTAAGTAGCATAATATACATCACTATACAAACCTGTCACCCGTTAAAATTTACAAAAATACTGCATTCCAAAAGCCACATTCACCCACATTGAATCAATAAAAAACATTCACGATAGACTATTTAAAAAAGTAGTTAATGTGTTCACTATTGTTTGTGTATTCGGCCCTTTCATGGCAAAAGAGCGTAACTCAAGTTATGCCCTTTTGCCTTGAAAGGGTCATCCTGCAAAAACAATGCATTATGGGATACTTATTTTTTTACAAATATTTTTAGCATTATTTAGGCTCCATAATGCATTGGTTTTGCAGGGTGGCCCTTTCAAGGCAAAAGGATCTATTTCGAGTTACGCCCTTGTCGCCATCCTTCCTTGGCCGCCTTAATCCTCAACCTGTTTATCTGGACTGATGTTAAGCTAAGTTTTTGTGATTTTCTTTTCAAAGACAGCTTACTGACTTGGCCAATTAATCAGTGCAGATAAACAGGTTGTGGATGAAGAAGCCCAAGCAAAAAAGGTGGGTGGTGTAAATGTACACAAAAATGAAATTCCAGCCAGGCATGCTTCCAATGTGTATTGTCACATGTAGACCCTCAGCCCGGTATCAACCATCCATCTGAAGTCCTTCAACACAAACAATACAAACGAATTGGTATCTTGATCAGCATCAAACAGCACTTTCTGATGTGGAGCCAGTTCTAGTATGTTTAAGCACCATCAATGGTTGTGATTCATCACCACTCTTACTCGGACCAGAGGTCACCAAGGATCTTCTTTTCACTCCTTCAAGACTAACGTCTGATCCTCTTGACCCATGAGTCCTTTCAATCAATCCCATCAACTCTTCTGGCCTTCCAGGTAGTGGTTGGCCCTTTCGTGTTGCATGACTTATCGATGGCCTTCCATGGATGTTCTCACTGGAATGGCTTGTAGTGCTGTGTCTCTTTGCTGCATGACTTGCTTGTAGTACTTGGTGCTGACTTGACCTTTTGCTTTTGTGACCTTTGTGCCGTATGCTGTAAGATCAATTATCATGACAAAGATATATTTTTTATTAGAGAAATACTATACTGAACTATGCTTTCCAAAACGACATTGGGCTATTAATATTTACTTTCCATTTTACAAGATGTTAGAGTGGCTCTTTACTTTCCAACAAACTCGTCCAGAATCCATATGGTAATTACCGGTAATGCCTACTATAGACAATTTGACATCTGTTTACATGGTTTGTTTACAAGCCAATTGGTGACTGCTTTCATGGGGTTTGTTCTGAAGAACACTGCAAATTACTGAAATGAGCATTCCTAATTTGGCATGATAGTTGGAAAAGTCTGGGCTTTAAATTTGGTCACTAGATTGTCTGCCATTTCTCTTGTCTGCCAGAGTGACGTCACATGTCACATCATCTATATCTCAATCTGACTAATATATTTTACTCCCTCCCCCATGTTAGTTTATATGGATACAAGTAATACATTTGTTTAAGAGTAAGAGTGATTGATTTCTTAGTGCTTTTAAGCTGTTGGATGTTCTTAAAATCAACCCTTGAAATATTAAGCAGGCAGGAAATGGGCAATTCTGAAGAACGAGGAGCAATTTTTCAAAAACAGTTAATGATAACCCATGTTTCATGGTAACAGGTGACAACTAATTTCATGATTGAATCAGTCAATATAGTTCACACACAGTGTGATTGATTTTAATACCTACTACCTGGGCACATATGCAGTTTGCAAGGATGAGTGTAACCTTTTTAACACAGTAGTAATGCACAAGGCTTCCACATATATGGAACTTTGACCTCAGTAGGTAAAAAAACATGTCCGCCAACTCGCCCTCTTATTTCAAGGCTTACATAAAGTATAAAATTATTTCTGTACATTGTTTTAATGGAAAAAAAGTGCAGGTGGAATCTAGTGATCAACATAGTCAAGTTGGAATCTAGTGACGTATTAGGTGAAAAGTTGTCTTTCAGGAGCACTTTGTCTTGTATTTGCTATATTTTTTAATGAATTTTTTATGATATAAAATATGCCATTAGGTTACCTTGACATAAGTTCGTAGAGTAATGCAATGTAGTTATTATATTCAGGCTCTCCAAATGGCTGCAATAAAATCAAGACAAAGCATATTCAATGTTAGTGCAGTCAATTTCAAGAAATGCCAGAAGCACAGTGGAAGTTATTTTTATGATTTCTGTTGTGTGGCAGACCTTTTCAATCTCTAAATAGATTACTTTCCAAACACTCAACTTTAAAAAAGGTTAAATGAAGGGGGACACATTCATGTACACAGGCATGCACGGACACATGCATGTACACAGGCATGCACGGACACATGCATGTACACAGGCATGCACACACACATGCACACACACACCCTCAGGCATGCACCCACACATGCACACACACACACACATGCACACACACACATTTTATATTAGTTTTCTTAAAATACATGGATGTATCCATGGGTGCTGAAGGAGCTAAAAAAAACACCAAAACTTTGGGGGAAAAATTCTACCCTAGCTGTAATATAGGTTTCAGATTGCACCAGAATGGGTCAAAATAATGTCTAATTTGACTGAAAATGTATAATTTTATGGGGCTCTGCCTCCTGGACCACCCCCCCCCCAGTCCCCACCATGGGTGGACATCACATCCAGGATCGTGTATCCAGGATCATGCACCCTGGGATCGTGCAACATCCTGGATATGCCCATGAAATAGGCAATCAAAGATGTACTCAAAACTCACCCTATCACAACCCCTCAATCATTAAACTTAAAGGTGCATTTCGTGATTCCAGCACCTTCTGTTTTATTCATTGTTCACTAGATATCCTTGAGAAAAGCTTATTCGCAACTTCTCAGCTGATCCTGACTTTGTGGTTTTGTGTTGTGAGCAAATGCTCATTTCCCATGGTCCCATAATTTCTGTCCGTTTATAGACAGAATATACAAAATTGCAAATTTCTTACAGACAAGACCGAATTTGCATGTAAGATTTGGCACACATGGATTACTAATGTAAACGGTTCAGATGATATGAATATCTCAACTTTTTGGAGGTAAGTCGGGGGGACAAGGCTGTGGATCACAAAATCCCCTTTTAAACTAGAAACTTAAACTAAACTAACCTTAAGTTGTAACCATACAGAGCATGATTAAAAGATGTACTCAAAACCACCCTATCACAACCCCCTTAATCATTAAACTTAAACTAGAAACTTAAACTAAACTAACCTTGTAACCATACAGAGCATGATCAAATGAGTCGGCAAATGCTTTACAAAGTGATGCGCTGGTGCCTTTCAGTGGTGCTAACGGTGGTTCTCGCAATCCAAGTAAATAATCCTTCAAGTTACTCTTACTGGGACGAATCAGGCGTGCATCTATACCCTTCAACACATCATCTGAAAACGGTCAACGAAAAAGCTCAAATGGTTGTCTCTTTTTCCTCCTGTCTTTTCTGTGCCAATTTTTTCAATGTGAAGAAATGTTTTACTGATAAATCTTTCTAATAAGCACCTGTGCCCTTATAAGAAGCAATCTATCAAATTGAGACAAATTTGTGAATTATCAATCGAGATTATAGTCTGTGTCTCTATCTCTGTGCAGTAACATCGGCACCAGATTTGTTGGTCGCAAGCGTCTAGCGCTCGCGCTGACTTGAAGAGATGGTGATTTTACTGTGCCGCGCACAAACCGACGAGTATTTCTTGACGCAGGATAAATGTTATGACATCACTGCACAGAGACAGAGAACCGACTATACATGTAGTTTGTTTTTTTCACTAATGACAAGGAAAGTGTAAATTTTGTGGTAACAAAAATGGCTCATACAGTACATATTGATATGTACTAAACCCCGGCGAGTACTTTAACTGCCGATCTTCACAATGGAATTCTGTGCTTTTTTCGCCAATCAGCAAAAAGGTAAGCTGGTGAGGGCCAAGAGCTTAATTATTTGGAAGCTACATTTCAATGGATGTTGAAACGAGACCTGAATAATTAGCCATCAGAAATGGGTATAAAATCATCTTCCCTGATGAAGGTGTTCGTGTGGTGCTCAGGGGGTTAAAACACCCCAATGTGCTAAGACTTTTTGCAAGCGGTCCAGATGTACCCTCTTCAATTTTAAGTAAACCAATTTGTTTTTATTTTTGGCCCTGGGGTTTGGTTAGGGATTTGATTTGGTAGTGTAAGGCCATAAATAGAACTAATTTGTTGCCTGTACAATTTTAAAGGGGGGGGGGGTTACATCTGGAACTCTTTCCAACTTTTTCAATAATAATCCTAATAACATACATTTATAAAAGCCTTTTCATGCGGTTACAACGCGCTGAGTATGACAATGAAAAGCAAAAAAACAGAAAAATACAGCAAAGATATAAAACCTAAGGATACAAGTGATCTTTGAGCATAGGACTGAATTGGAATTGAATAATTCGCCGCATTCTGAATTTACATTGGCAACAAATTCCACAGATGTGAGTGCCACATGATAAGCAGGATTGCAGTGTATTGGGGAGAGAGCCCCCTCCAGTGATTGTAAACATACAAGAATGTCTTGTAAATGATCGTGGTCCTGACGGGAGCCAATGCAATTGTTTCAAGAGAGGAGAGCAGGTTCCAATTTGGGCTGCAACATATAACGTGCACATTGTTTTCTACTTTCTGCAAGCGACTGAGATCGCTCTTGGGTATCCCATTTAATAATACATGCAATAATCACGTTTTGATAGTCCAAGCGCTCTAACTGTATTATGACATGTTTATTGTCAAGATCCGAGACGGATTCTGATACAGGTAGAGAGCTTGTACTATCAAAACTTGTTATTGCATTGTTTATTAAATGGTATACCCAAGAGAGATCCAGTCGCTGCAGAAAGTAGAGTAAAACAAATGTGCACGGTTAATATAGTGCAAGCCAAAATGTGAACCTGCTACTCCTCTCTTGAAACAATTGCATTGGCTAACGGTCAGGGAAAAGATCATTTACAAGACATATGGTATGAAGATCTGACAAATTGGTGACATGATCGACATAGACATTGAAGTGCTCTATAGTTACAGGAATTTGCTACCCAAGCAGTGGCGGCTCCAGAATCGGAAAAAAAGCAGGGGTTGAAAAAGCAGGTTCACAAATTTGGTGCTATCGACAACATGTTTTGAACCTGCTTCACAAAAATTTTTACACATGTATTTCAGCTAGGAATTTCATATATACTGGTCCACTTGATACAACAAATCCTACTTCAATAAAGAGTTCTGCATGAATAAACCTATTCTCCGCTAACTCGCAGATACAATAAATCTCCTTGCGCCCCTGCTTTCCGATTCTGGAGAGCCACCACTGACAAAGAAAACAAAGATTCTTAAATTGCTAGGACAAACTCAGCTGACGTAACTAATGGAGAGAGACTATCCACTGCCTTCATTCTGAATAAATATGTACATTTTTCGCAAAATTCAAAGAGTTTAATCATATCACATTTGAAATTACTCTAAACTTCAAATAGACAATATAGGTTTGATTTTTCAACCGATCTATTGAATTTATTTTAGAAAGAAGTGTATGTTCAAGCTTCAAAAATATTTATCTGTTTATAATACATTTCATACACTCCAACACTAGAGAGTTCATTCCTCCCTCAGAAAACCTGTTATCCTACTCAGAAATCCTGCTACTCAAAATATTCTGACTAGCAGGTCTTCAATTAGTGGCTTTCAGAGTAGGGTTAGATTGAGTAAGGGTGAATAAGTTTTGGGTGGGCCAATACACAAATAGAAGCAGTGGGTCCAAGTGGCCTGAGAGGGCCCTAACCACAGGTACTGGACATTGTCTACTTGCTACTATGCCGCTATGGATAATGGCACTGTATAAAGGTTGATTTCATATACAAAGGGGCATTTCACAGTTATTTATGTGCAAAATGCATGGGCTAGGGTTCTTTAAAGCCACTATCAGTCATTTTTTTCCAATTCAAAATTGCCCCCTTTTGTGTCTAATTTGCTAGTGTTGGGGCATATCAACACCTTATATAACTTTTCCTATGCTGTGGTAGTGGCTAAAGTTAGGATTAGAATTATGGTAGGTTGAAAAACTGTAATTCAGAACGCCATATTACTCAGATTAGTGGCCCTTCGATAAAACTCGGTTAGTTGACCTTCTGATAAACGAGCTTCCAGAGATAAGAGGATAAGTGTAAATAGGCTACCCAAAACAATAGTGCATTCCCTCTTACCTCCGGTGGAATTTTCCCTGTTCAAGATTGTAGTCGAATAGTCATCATCGGCCAAAAGTTTAGGCTCTAGGGTGATCTCAGTGACTCGACTGCAGTCTACGGTCTATCTCAGTTTGTAGTTCCCGTGGTGCATTGTGACCTTGAGCAGTGTGTGGACCGCCGTGATCGAAGCGCAAACCTTCTTATCTGACGCTTTAGCAATATGACCACCAGAAAAAGAAACTGCATGGGAAAGAAGAAGTAAACTGTAAGTTATTTCTTCTCAATTCAGAGTCATAATTTTGATAGCACTTACAGTTAAAGAGAGAAAGGAGGAGATTTCCAGAAAGATAGAAGCGCCCCCAATTTTCGAACCGGTTTTTTTTGCATATTTGGAAGCTTTCCAATGTATATGATCACACCTTTTTGAAGTGGTAATAAGTGAATACGCCGTCTTTATGTAATAATATGATGATTTATACTTTCTGTCGGCACGGACAGAAAGTCAAAGCACGAGTTGTTTCTATGGGGACAAATTACGCTAGTCAGGCAAGTTCAAAAACACGGGTGCTGTTTTCTTTTGTACTTGTTTGTCCACTAACCTTTGAAAAATTCTGGTAGGTGGTTCGCAATTGATCTGTGCAATTTGAGAGAAATTGTATCCTAAAAATCTCCTCCATGTCACTTACGTGCTATCATATATTATGAGCTCCACATCAGTCTAGATTCATGTTTGTTTGGTGTGCTTTACTTGGGACTGAATGCTCTGCACAAATCCGATATGGGTAATCCATGGATAAGCAAACAAATTAGCTCAATTGGTTAGAGTGACCATGATGCAAAAGCCGAAAAAAAAGATTTGCTTGGATAAGGACCAAGGTGGCGCACCCTGGAAAAGGACATAATCTTCCGAAATATTTTCCATAAAATTAGGGAAATCAGTTCTACGCGTGTTCTCATTCTCGTATGTGCACATTCTCGAGACATGAATTAAATGTCATCTCAATTGATGACCCTGAATAGCAGTGACTCAGTGGGCGTACACCATGATTCATTGACTCAGCAAATAAATGGGGGCGATTGATAAGGAAGTCCCACCGGTATGTAGAAGACCAAACACTCACGATTCCTTTTCATCTGGAACGCAGAGCCATTGTTATTATCAATGCAACTGAAACTATTGCAGGTGTTAACAATCACCCCGATTTAGATTACGTTATTATTTTCATGACGTGAACACAAATTCCCGGTCCTCTTTCACGATAATAAAATAAAGTTCGAGGTTTCTACTGTGTGTTCAATTTGCTTGGACCTATATTTCATCCTTTATTAGAAGGGAAACGAAGGTGTGAACAAAGCTCATGAGAAAAAAAACTGTTTGGTTTAAACTGTGACCTAACATCTTTTTGTAGAACCAAACCCGTAACTCTGCGCGTAACCCCATTTCTATGCAATTTATTGGGTTTATAGCAGAAATCGACAATCATTCACCTATATGAAATGCAGGTGAACGGTGCCGAACAAGGCTTTTAATGGAATAGAAAAGAACGGTCTATATTAAATATGATTAGTTAGGGTGTTGGTTTCTGCACCAAGATGTTAGGGCATAGCTTGCCAATCAAAATTTCGTTCATGATTTTTGCTCATCTCGTTTCCTTTTTTTGAATAAATGATGAAATATACGATCAAAGTTATAAACTCCCAGAGAAGTTTGAGTTTTATTTTCTTCTTTGTGAAGAGGCTGTAGCTCAATCTTAAATGGGTGGGTGTTGAAAACAATTCAAAAAGCTTTTTTAACGTCATGGGCAATAACAATGGGTTTTCAGTCCCAGATTTTGAATCTGACGTCCGTTGTCCTATTCATTCCATTCAGAACGGGCGGATTTACTTATTCAATAGCACCATTATTTGCCGGAGTCAATGGAACGTGGTGTACATCCTTGGTCACTGTATTTAGGGGAAAAAAAGGACATGACATTTAATTCATTTTCAGCAAATGTGCACATACTTACAGTGAAGAAACACGCGTAGAACTGCTTTTGATAATTTTAGACATTTATTTTAGCAAAATTATGTACGTGTTAGGGGTGCGCTACCTCTGTAAACGCTATGAAATCTTGCCCGTAGCCTAGAGTGCCGTGCTAGTAATATGGAGGTGGCCGGTTCGAATCGGCACACTCCCATCTTGGAAGCCACACGTATAAGATAAGGCTGTGAAGACAACACTTTCAGCATCGTCACCAAAAGACACCTTGTTAAATTCACCCAAAGACCTCATATTTGTTAAAATTTTACCACTGTCACCCAAAGACCCTTTTTTGGTGAAGAAAATTGATCATTTTCACCCGAAAAACCTTCACTTTTTACGAAATGTCACAAAAAAATTCACCCAAAGACCCCGTATTTTTCACAACTGTTTCCAATTTGTCACTCTGGAGCCCTATTTTGGGGCAGATTTTGGCAATCTCTCACCCAAAGAAACCCATTTTTCAGTCCTCTGTTATTGAATGCCCAGGAGTTTGAAAGCGCAAGCCTTTACACCATATCCCCTTTCATAGGTGAGTGCCCCCAGGACCCTTCTATTGTAAATGTGAAGAAATCATTACTGCATTGAAAGAAGGGCTCAACTCCATTTATACTGTATTACAGCAGGACTATGCATTTGATAATTAGAATACTTCTTTCTAGTGGAATGGAATTGGCCCTTCTTCCCACCTCAGGTTTCAATTATTACATTCAACCATCTCTAAAATTGGAAATAAAGGCCGACTCTGAGATTTGAAATATTATTTTGTGATTGTGAAGTACTTAAAAATAGTGATCTCAAAAATAAATGTAGTCATCTAAAATTGCTCAATAATAATAATAACCAGTTTTTATATAGCGCTTAATCCCTGGAAAACAGACTCAAAGCGTGGTGGACACTTATTCTTCTGCTGCCTTCAAGAAATTGTACAATCATTTTGCCTTTTTTTTCAATTTTTTTTTCTAGGTGGCTTCTCAAAGACCTTGCCTTATAAGCGCACAAGCATCAGCCTTAGATCTATTAACAGATGTTCATTAATTCTGAGCGAAAAGAAAGATATCGTTCGGGGCCTATAAAATCTTTTGTGAGAGGCCATGGCCAAAAAAAATGAAGAAAAGGAGAAAAAAATACATCGGGTTCCTCGGCCCGCTTGTGTCGCCTGTGCCGTCGCCTGTCGGCGCGGTTAGTGAATGATAGGCCGAACAGACCTTTGACCTTGATATGTGACCTTTTACCTCATCAACAATGAGGGATCCCATGTTGCCAGCACCTATGATTCAAGTTGGGTTCCAATTGAATTCAACTTTCAAATGAAGTCCATTTACATTTTCACCCATTTTACAACCTGACCTCACATGACCTTGGACCTTGGTATGTGACCTTTTACCTCATCAACAAATGAGGGATCCCATGTTTGGCACAACAGCACCAATGATTCAAGTTTGGTTCGCAATTTGAACTTCAACTTTTCAAATGATGGTTCAATTTACACATTTTCACAGAGCCCATTTTCCAAACACTTGACCTCCACATTGACCTACTTTGACCTTGGTATGTGGACCCCTTTGACCTTAGTCTGGCCCCATTGCACCTCCTCAACAAATGACTGGACCCATGTTGCAAGCATTTGCACCTATGATTCAAGTTGGGTTCCAATTGACACTTCAACTGTTCAATGAGGTCAATTTTACATTTTCAGCCCATTTTACAACTTGACCTCACCTGACCTTTGACCGTGGTATGTGACCTTTGAACTATCAACAAATGAGGGATCCCATGTTGCACCTATGATTAAGTTTGGTTCCAATTGAACTTCAAACTTTACATGAGGTCAATTTTTACATTTCAGCCTATTTTACAAATTGACTCACATGACCTTTGACCGTGGGATGGGACCCTTTGACCTCCTCAAACAAAATGAGGGATTCCCAGGTTGCACTATGATTTCAGTTGGTGCCCAATTGAACTTCAACTTTTCAAATGAGGTCAATTTTACATTTTCAGCCCATTTTACAACTGACTTCACATGAACCTTTGACCTGGTATGTGACCTTGACCTTGGTAGGTGACCTTGACCTCATCAACAAATGAGGGATCCCATTGTTGCACCAATGATTCAAGTTTGGTTCCAATTGAACTTCAACTTTCAATATGATCTGGGTCAATTTGACATTTTCAGCCCATTTTACAAATTGACCCCGCCACATGACCTTGACCTTGTATGTGACCATTGGACCTCATCAAAAAAATGAGGGATCCATGTTCACCTATTGATTCAGTTTGGTTCCAATGAACTTCAACTTTCAAATGAGGCAATTTTACATTTCAGCCTATTTTTACCAATTGACCTCACATACCTTTGACCTTGGCAGTGACCTTTGACCTAAAAAAGTGGGGGTGCAATGTGCCCCTGTGACCCAAGTTGGTTTAAATCCATCAAAGTATGTGGATATTACTTGCCAAATGTTAACCCTTTTTCACAACAGACATCAACAGACGTCATCAACAACAGACAACTACAGTGGAGCAAAGTGATCCTATGTGTCTTTCCTGCCTTGGGGCAGGCGACACAAAAAAGGAGAAAAAATGCCCCAAAACAGGCTGAAAATCAAAGAAAAAGCTAAATTTTGGTACTAACAAAGTTTCAAAACTGAGGGGAAATCTCTTAAACGTGGAATTGCACACACCTGAATTACCAAGATCATTATCTCTTATGGAATAAAGCGCATTTCAAAGTGTTTGTAAAGGGGTTTGATAACATCTTACATTTTATTCACACACAACCTAACAGCATCACCAAAAACAAGCAAAATAGAAGCACACTTATACAAGAGTATATTTACACCATCTCGATTTACCACCCATCGAAGGGGGTCTTCAGCTTGCTCAGTACAAACCCTCAGACACACAAGGACAGAACATAGGATTGCACAGCAGCAGTTTTGTTGACATCACTTTACTGTTTACTTTCATTTGACAGGCGTAGCACTACTTGAATACAAAGACTTAATTACTGGACAAATATGTTATAAACAAGATTTAGACAATGAATTGAGAGGATGGTCACTCATGCCATTTCACACCTTTATGGAATAGCTTTATTCAACAACCTCAACAATGGACATGATTGGCAGCAGTGCTGCTTGTTTACGTTAGGTAGATCAATATCTACAATGCACACAAAACCACTTTTTACATTGATTTTATGACAATTTAGCGCATTTAGTCAGTATTAATGTGACAATTTGGATTAGTAGTCACAATAAAGAGATTTAGGTTAAGTTTCACTCATTCTCACTATTTTTGAGGCAGTTATAGCATGTAAACAAACAAACTATGGGCCATGTGGAATGCTGTGTGGGCTTTTTCAAATACCCTGTCTTCCATGGGTGACATAGGAAAACCATGGATTCGATCCATTAGGAATATATTGGATGCGAACATTGATATCTTTTCCCCCTTTTTCTTGTTTTCACTAGAAATTAACATGTTCAGAACGGGGCTTATAAAAGAGATCGGGGTTGAATAGCCTCATTCTAACTATTTCCCGGCCGGAGGACAAAAGGGGATTTCTTTCGGGATATTTATTGTTCAGCAAAAGAGGGGTCTAGTAGTTTTGGGGGGCAAGAAAACTAAGAAGGAAGGAAAGGAGTTAACAGGGCTTATACAATCTCACATTTTATTCAGTTTTCTTTTAGTCCATATTCCTGGGTACAGTGATTTCGAATGACCTTTATTCCAGGAAAGCGATGTGAATTTCCAATAGAATTGATGATTTTATAGGCCCCGTTAAATAATATCTTTCTTTTCCTCAAAATTAATGAACTTCTGTTTTGATTTGGGAATTTCTTGAAAATGAAACGTTAATCTCAGAACCTATTCTGTTAAAAAGTCTCCTCCTACGTTTTTCCCCCGTTATCCGGTAGGTGTTGTAATGCGGTGAACAGGGCGTATAAAATCTCACTATTTTATTTACACAATTTAACAGCATCACCACCAAATAACAGCAAAATTTATCGGTCAGCACCTTATCACAAGAGTATATTAAGATTGAACATTTGTACTTTAGAAATTTGGATTCGGCTAATTATGAAGTGCGCCGTTAATTAATGACGTCACTGACGGCCAGCTAGCTTCCGATGAACCAATTGCTTGATGACTCATATGCTCAGAGAAGTTTTTTATGAATGAATCCACAAGGTCAATGTTGTACCCATGCAACTTTTGATCATAAAGTTTTCCAGGGGGGGGGGGGGGGGCATGAACAGCTTAATGATCATCTCAAACAGAAAAGAAAACAGCCACTCCGTTGCATTTTTTAGTGAAAAATCTATACTTTCCCTGTAGAATTTACAAATTTGACATTCTTAAAAACCTGATACGGGGATCTCTTGTAATTAAATTGTCAAATTAGGTACGAAATGACACTAATTAGAATTAGATTGGTAAAATACAGTACATGTGCTACGTGATAGCAGTCACTGCAAGTTAGGTCGTTTTTTTTGGTTTTAGAGGTCGGATGCAATATTCACCTGTGTTTTCCGAGGAAATTTCAAATTGTATTTCCCCGTCGTAACCGCCCACTTGACCATCCTTGCGCAGAGTAGCAAGTTTGAAATGATGTATAAAAACTGTTTGAAATATAATATTTTCATATATAGGTTTTAAATGAATAAAATGTCACTCCTATTTTCCCTACTATTTGTTATGAGTGTTTCAGGGTAGACCCCCCATTTTGTATGGAATTACTTGAATGCGTAATATATTTGGCATGTGACATGCCCTAAATAATCCCCATCTCGAGTCCTCATAAACCTACATTCGGAGTCGTGACCGCATCCCCTGGGGGGGCCCTTGGATTGTTCCAGCTTGCGGCGCCACCATTTGGAACAGGCCAAGTGGCTGAATTGACGTTGGGACAACGCGCTACAATACGAATATTATTCCTAACTTACCTCATCGTTAAGGTTGATTACAGCTCCATAACCGCAGTGCCACCTCCTTTATGAATGCTCCCTTACTGCCAAAGAAGAAATCGCAAATTTTTAATCGACCATTTCATTTTCTCCCAATGGTTAAAAAAACAAAAATTGGCGGCCAAACCAGTGATCTTACTGAACGACTAAAGCACGTGATCATACATGTGACGTTCAGTGACGTGTTTGTATTCGCATTCAACCGGCAATAGACCGTGATTATGTGTAAATAATGAACATCGCCTTCTGGCCGAGGGACTCGTTTCTGATCCGTGACCTCTTCGCCAACCCCAAATAACAGCGCGCCCTAGATCAAATAAGTTCTGAAGGCCATATGGTTTCCAGAAGTTTATGCCATTTTTCAACATCAACTAATTTAAAACGAAAGACAATGGGACAAAATGAATAGTTAGAAGTCTACTCTCACCCTAGTTCTGCTGAGCATAACCTTTTTGTCTTTCATTCATCTTTTAACATTTGGACATTATCGTATATCAGCTAACGTAAAGGTTATGCCGCTAGGGACTTGGTATCAACAATAAGCAATACCAAATTTAAAGTCATCTGACATCGTCAAGATTTTTTCAAACTTACCTCAAACAGGAACCTGTAGCATCTTACAATACTACAGAACAAGAATCCACACATTGTTTTCATCCAACGTCGAAATTGGATAATTTTCAAACGCATAAATTATTTACTCCCTAAAACTGTCATGAGTGGGTGGTTGCCAGGTTTGGAGTTTGGCGGGTCAAAGGTCAAAACATGTTCATTTGTTGGGGGGTCACAAACAACGTGTGGAATCTTGTTCTGTAGTATTGTAAGATCCTGTTTGAGGTAAGTTTGAAAAATCTTGACGATGTCAGGTGACTTTAAATTTGGCATTGCTTATTGTTGATACCAAGTCCAGTACAGCGGCATAACCTTTAAGTTAGCTGATATACGATAATGTCCAAATGTTAAAAGATGAATGAAAGACAAAAAGGTATAAATGCTCAGCAGAACTAACTCTCACCCTTGCATGCAGTTTTGAAATTGTGGCTTTTATATAGAATTTTCAGTAGACATAATTTGACCCATTGTTACAATAATGTTTTATACGTCCATCAGATAAAACAAAGATTACCCCCTGTAAAGAAATGGTACTTCCCTCTCCTTGTTTTGGTACTATCGTGCTTGGGCCAATAATGTGCGTGGTTATTGCTTGCCATCAGCCAATCACACGCTAGGTTGCTTAGCCCCGTCGCGCCATCTTTTTGCATCTGTGTTTATTCTCTGTCGAGGCATCATCGGAAGAGGATCGCAAATAATTTTCGCTTAATATTCCTTTTCTTCAAAATTGGTCAAAATATTACGGAGTTGTCTTTCATGTGATGCGTGGAGGCCTGGAATTTTCAACTGGAACTTTAGCAGCTGCTTTTACGTTTTATCTGCGGCGTTTGTAGGTGGAATCGTCTTTTAAGTTTAACTTTACGGACTGTGTCATTTGCGTCGATGACGAACTGTGTACATATTTGATACATCTTCAGCTGTTGACGGAACCTACGGACTTAACGTAATTTCTTTACTTACCTGTGTACCGTTTTGAGTTTTCTCATGGGTAGGAGAATGGTCTACGGCTTGCGCCAGCTAGACAGAATAGTGCAAATCTTCACAATCTTCGGTAGGCATAGGATGGTATTACCCTAATTTGTGGGGTTTGGTGGTGTCAGGGGGCAAACTAAGATCTCAAGGAAACACTATTGTTCGTTCATTGAAAATTCTACTGACAATAACTATGGTAATCTCATGCTGGTCTTTTTACTGGTTAAGGTGAATCTGGGGCGCCGCTGTTGTTGTTCAACAAACTGTTGGGATGTAACCGTTCTTAAGGTAAGATGCAGGTGCACAGAGACAGGACAATCTGGGCGGTGATTACGGTGCAAACAGCATCATCCATATGCAAGGCCAGGGTCCGTTAAGTGCAGGTCAAACAGCACGGGGCGTTTCAATTCAACCAAGGTCTATGTCGGATCAAAGAAGATTATTTTTGATCGGATCGCTATTCAAGGTAATTTCTACAGTTCCAGTTCTCTAAATATTGCTATGAATACTCCGTAATGTTGAATGCACATATCAATAGAGCAAGGTCAATGGGTGTTAAGCTTGTTAATGTAGTAGGGCTGATAATAATTTGCTGCGAAGGGGTTGTTCTGTTAAAAGCGTTATTCTGTGTTCGTTTCAATTCTTAATTGTCACGTGGCTCCGTCTGTTAATAATACCCACTAAAACCCAAGGGTTAATGGCCATCTTGTGTATGGCTTTTATGTTTCTAATGATGATAGCATGTGGTTTTATGGGGGGAGGGGTCTCACATTGGGGTGTCTGGGTATGTGCCGCCTATATGACCCTCTCTTCAGGCCCCTTTCAGTCTGTGCCCCCCTCCCTTATAGGTCAATTTTCATGGTTCCAGAGGGCCTCTATTTTTCTCACAATGCAATTCTTCCAAATTTCCCTGGATCCTTCGAAAAACCTCCAATGCAGCTGAAATTTGATGGCATGGTGGTTATTCGTGCCGCTTTGCACTTTTTTGGTTTGAAAATTTTTGGAAATACTCGTGTGAACATTTTTCAGATGCCGTTTCACGTAAGTTTTCTTTGAAACACACGGAATGATGTGAATTATCTATGGTGGTGAGATAATCATCTTGGGTTTATGTTCGCAGCTTATCTCCGTGTTCCTGGGGGTATTTTAATTCATACGTTGCATGCGGCGAGTATTTGACCACAGTTTTCGAGGTGTTTGCCATCCAATTCTTTTTAATCTCACCCATGCAAAATGCCATGCTCGTTAGTAAGCTTCAGTTGTATGTAATGTAGTAATAAACGTCTATTTTCTTTTTAGGGAACCTGTTTTTTTAATTAATTCCAATGTGACCCGGTTCATTATGACGATGTTAGGGATCATCGATATTGATTTTATGTTCAGTGTAGGTTGGATCTGATTCCGGTGTCAGTTAGATGGTGTTTTTCTTTCATGCAGTTAACGTTTCCTCAGTACACTTATTGATAAACATAGTTGGTTTTTTCTTGAGATGTTTACAGGCGATGCAATAGTATAACAGTGTTCAATTGATCCTTTTCATAATTATGATACGGTTCACTCAAATATAATAGGTTTCGGTTTATTTTCAGGTTCCTTATCTCTTTTCATAGGCGCTTTTAAGTCCTAGTCGCTAATTATGATGAGCAATGTAGCAGAGATTATCCGTTAACATATTTAATGTATGTTTTTGATGACTCTCTACTGCACACACTCAATTGCGGAGTCATATAAGCTGTCAACATGTAATGTGTTTGTGTTGTTTTAATGTTGTGTTTGTTTCAGGCAAAGACTTGTCTTTAATTCTATTTAGCCTTTCTTTCAGCATGCTTAGTGTTGAGGTAAATCTGTGAAGTTAAATGAATGTGCTCTCGCTTGTGGCCCCCACTTGGAGAGTTTTTTCGGCGTTATATTTAGGTGTTTACATTATTGTTAGCGATATCAATTGTTGTTTGCTGCGTTATTAACTTAGTTCATATTGTCCTACGGTTGTGTTCTTGATTTTGGTGGCAGTTCTTAAGTATAAGATGCTTTCTTGTAATATATGTGCCGTAGTTAGTAAATTGCGGCGGTTTTAATAACATTGCCAACCAAGCCAACGCGTTCTTTGATTATTGTGGTGAAATGCTTATATATGGAGGCAATTATGTTGAGGAAGATGGGGCTTGCTCATTTCTAGTGTTAGTCCAGAAAACTACGGTTATATTTCATATTAACGCTTATTTGCTTTTCAGCTTTGTTTCGTTAAGGCTATTTCGTCGTAATTGACAATAATAAGTTTTTCTTGTCTCTTACTGTTTAAAAATGTAAACTGTGTGTGTTCCAGTTTTATTGTCCAGGAGTTTTCATTTAGACCTAAATCCTTAATTGTTCATATCCCACTAGATAAACTGCTCTTGAGTGAGTTTATACCAGAATCGCAGTGACTATGCTCATTTCAAATGAAAAAACGGAGATTTGTTAACCAGTTCGCTATATTTCATCTTTGATAAATCGGCCGGAAGCTGCTTTAGTATGTTCATGCTTTGGCTTATATTTCTTTTATGTCTAGTTTAATTCAAATAGTGTTTTAATTTATACATAATATGACAGTTAAGGCAATCGTCGCAGTTTCTTGAGATGTCCCTCGTCTTTGAACGTAGATATCTTCAGAGGAATAACAATTTTTGTGGTGCATCATTTCTTACTCAGTGCTTATAGCTTATAATTTGTTCCAATTTTATTGTCTTGATATAATTGGTTTATTTCAGAGTGGGTTTTTTAAGGCCAGGAAACAAGCGCATTGCTAGTCAATGTGGACAGATGGCTGGGACGGAAGGCTGTCATGACAGTAGTGAGCATGTGCGTGTTAAACGTATCATGTTTGTATCAAGTTTGTCGTTACTAAGGGTGATCACGGTTGGTTGTGTACTCGGTTGTTTAGATGTGAAGTGCGATTTCCTTGTGTATTTGTCTTGCATAATCGGCAGTGCGTTCATGTGTAGGTTGTTCTTATGTGCCGAAATGTGATTTATGGGTTAGGCCTACGTGGATGGTATCCTCGGGCGCATACATTATGAGGGATTATTAAGTAAGTTTAACAAATAGTCCTAGCGTGCGCATTACTTTGGTCGATAGGCCGTGTAGCCCTTTCTGGATTGTATGTCAGATTTTACCCGGTTTTTCTTTTGTATAGTGCCGAGCAAGTAGACAGTTCTGGTTGGAATTTCTGTGTTTCTACACTTCTGGAATATGGGAAATTCATAGTTTGTTCCTTGGAGTTTGTTCCGGTTAACTTCCGAAGAGTCGGTGATGATACTTTTTCAATTTCCCTACGTTTGTGGTTCAATACTTTGAATTAAGCTTGGTTCTTTCCCACTCGCTTCCTTTCTTTGTCTTATACTAGCAGAGAAGGAATAGGTTGCAGGCTGAATAGAAGCCTATGTGTGATTACAGTTAAACTAAGTTTTAAACTAAATAAAGTATTTTGAAGGTTGTGTTTAAAGAGGTATGTTTTTTCTAACAGGCATTGTAAATTGTCGTTGCGTCAGGGATGATGGGGAACCGGTTGGCATTTTTAATTTGTATGTACTGGATCGTGTTGTGTTTGTTTTTATATTGTTCGGAATCTAATAGCCACTTTTGGCGAAGCATATTTTCGTACAGGGTACCTGAACTGATGTTACATCATGAAATGTGTTGGTGTACATTACAAGCCACATACATCTAATTGCGTAAAGTTTTGTTTACTTTCCTCCCATGCGGCTCGAGTGTTAGGGTATTCTTCAGCTTATTTTCTCCATCTCGTAATTTGTCCTTTTACTCGAATAAATGTAGGTGTTCTAAATAACCGTTTTCTTTATTTTCTTCAGGCATTTCCTATGCATGGGGGTCGTCCACCAGCAGTAGCTTACTCGGTCGTTATCAGATTATAATGTAACTCTTGTTCTGCATTATGAATTTATGTTTGTTAAAGTTTACAAGTCAGTAGTTGTAATTTAATAAGTAAGATGTAGTTGAGTTATTTTGCTGCCGCTTTCTTTTTTATGGTTATCCACAGATCTATGCGTGCATGGGTGCGGCCGGACAGAATACTCGATTTCGTGATGGTGGAAGGGGTTCTAGCATGATAAGCCTTTATGAGAACTGAGGTGATAGGCTGACTCAATCTTAGCTCGTGCTGGGACTGGGAAAGAATAATGGTTCTCCACTTAAGGTGGGGGTCGGTTACGTGGCACGGCCTTCCAGGGGTTTAAGGGGCTGGTTTAGTGAATAGGTTAGGTAGAATGTTATATAAAAAAGTTCACTCCAATCCATGTTCATGGTGCACTTAGTCAAATGATTTATACTTATGAGTACAAACATGGGTTATCAGTGCAGGGTAGATGAGACAATCTAAATGATATCAGGCAGCGTTACCCAAGGCCAGTTTGGATGGTCAGACATCTTGCGGATTAGGTTTGGGCAGTGAGAGTATAAAGGGGCAGGGTATGATGTGGTAGGACACATCATCATATGCTCACAAACTTGTCGTGAGGCGAAGGAAACAGGTCCAATGTGCATGTGATTAATCCTACTCTCATATTTTTGGTATTGCAAATTACCATAATCATCGTCAAAAACTCTGTATGGTTATGATTTGCACCCATCCTTCAGTTTATGGCTTGATGCAAAATCCAGAGGCCTTTGTTCCTTCTTATGCGCGGGGGTGGGGGGGGGGGCGTGTTAGCAAAGTTACTCACATTTGTCATGTTAAGTAACTTGGTTGGCAGCTTTGGGTCATTTTATTTACCTTTATATCTTAGAACTATTAATGACAAGGGACCGTTAATGTAGTTAGAAAATCCTAACTTATTATATTTTGCACATGATAAATGTCATTTTCATTCCTATGTATTGTAACATCTTGCGGGTATTCGTCTGCAAAACGAGGGACGACGCGGTAGTCGTCGAGGCCCTATGTATCCATGAGATATAAAATCTAGAAGTTAGGTTTCAGCCAGTTTTTCATTTGCTGTTCCAATCGCACGTTCTCATTCTATTATTTAATAGCCTTAATTTATTTTGGAGGCCTCCTTGATTTATTTCAATTGGATTTACAACATGCTTGTAGACCTGTCCAGGATATTCATCCGCTGGACTTAAGTATTTGTATCTCAAGTCCGCGGCTAATTTTTGGTTCCACCAGTGTGTGGAATTATCCTCCATTATGGGAGTTGCCTGGGGGGGGGGAGGGATGACCTTATTCTCACGGTATGTGAGGTCTACCTCTTTTCGGGGCGGTCATCCCGCGCCATTGCAGTATTATAAATGTTCCCTTAATTTTGAGAACTTGGCTTCTTAGTAGTCGTCTGGAAGCGTACCAGTAAAAGTCTTCTCTTTTAGGTTCAGGTTGTCGTAACATTTCGGGTATATCTGGCTATTTCATATTGTGCCTCAGGAACCGCGATTAACCTGCGGTTTCCCTTGGTTCATATTGCTTTATTTTAATACATGGCTGATTCCCAATTTTTAAGGTATAGTATTAAATTGCGATCCTCTACTGATTGCCGACACGAGACGCATTTTTGGTGTCCAGTGTATTCTTTATTTCTTGTCGGGGGGGGTAATATGCTTATCGCCTTCACACATATGTGTGCGTATTATTCGGGTTGAAAACCTAAAGCTAATTACGTAACAAGATTATCATCACTTTTTTTCTCTAGTATTAATTATCGTAGCAATGGTAAGTCTGTGGAAACCAAGCTAGCTTGACAGCTTGGGTTGGCGAAATAGGATAAGGTTTTGCATGTATTAACTGTATGCATATACCAAAAATACGTAGGCACGTGGATTTCTAATTTGAGGGCAATAACTTAGGCTAACTTGATTTTTTAATTACGTATTTCTTGGCCTGAACCCACAGCATATTTTTTTATTTTTTTCAAAGCTGTCTATTTTAAGATGGCGGTGAATCGCCTGGCTACAACAGATCGAATCTGTGTCAGTTGGATATACCCTCTGGGGTAGGGTGAGCGTGTTGTGAAGCCACAGACTCACATTCGATGGGGAAGATCGCCTGGCAGCGGCAAGTATTGCCATGTTTAGGATAAAAAAATTTCGCACCATTTCTAGGCTTTAACGTTATTTTTCGTGCATGCAGAGCCCTCATATGTATCCGATGTTGCTCTGACTAGACACTCCATATTGGGTGGTCGTCGTACTAGGTCAGAACATGAAGTATATAGCTATTGCAGGGTCCATCACGAATTTTTAAACTGACATTTACTCACCTTGACTTACAAATCCATACCTAAATGTCACTGATTCTTATTTCTAATGGATGTGCAGTTCATGTCAGTGTACTCTATACGAGGATGTTTGGCGTCAATAACTGGTGCAAAATGAAAAAAAATTGAAGGCACTAAAGTATACTAAAATTTGTCATTACTAAAATTCCACATCGAAAACTTGCAGGAACATGTTTTCATAATACCTCAGAATTGCTTTTTTTGGTCCTATAATTATTTATTCGTGATAATAACACCCAGGGAGTCGGAATATACCAAATAGCAGGTCGGTAAGTGAAGTATTTTAAAACTTTTTTCCCAACAGGTTTTTCCGTCGGAAAAACCCCGCGATATCCTATGTACTCTAATTCGTAGCCCCGGGCTTCGCCCGGGCTTCGCCCGGGCTACGACGTGTTCGAGCTACCCTCAATGGTTTTTGTTCCTCTGAAGCTTTGACATTCATCTACATTTCTGTAAGATATATTTCATGTGAAAAGGTATTTTGTACTTCAGATTTCGGCGCTGTTTGCCGGTGAATCGCCGACGCTACCGGGCATCTAGACTAAAAATAGAATTCACTCAGTCAAGCATCAGTACGCATGCGCAGAAATTAACCAGGAAACAACGCAACGGTGAGGTTTTGTTTGTGCGCGTGCCATTTGTTTCAGAAATTATGACGGCAACTGTACATGTACAAAACACACGCACACCGTCGAAAACACAAAGCTACCAATTCACGGTTGTGCTTAGTCTTCTGTACACGTCCTGTCGTCACGAACACGACGAATTATACTTACTGCAGTTCCAAAACCAACAATGAGAATCAGACTCAAAATCGTTGTTTGATCATTGATTGTCGTCTTCATAATTTCAAATTCAAGGTGAGACCTTAGTTCCAAAGATAAGTTAAACATGTAAATGTACTATGGCTTCATTCCACGTGCATTTGTACTATGGGCAAAATAAGGTGTTTTCAATCTCGTTTTTGCAGCACTAAATTCAGCTAACAATTTTGACATGGGCGTCGCCATTACAGTCTCGTTCAAATCGTTATCATCAAATATAATTCTAAAAGATTTTATTCTATGTAATGAATAAAATTCAGACTGAATTTTAATCACTGTAAACTCTTAAAAATATGTAATATATTATTATTATAAGTTTTTTAATTGCTATAAGCGTTTTTAAATACAAAAATAAATAACGCCGCTAAATTATTGCGAAAGAGCCGAAGGTTAAACCTAGAGGTCATGCAAAATCACAACAAAATCTGAGACTGAGGACGAGAGAGTTTCTGAGAATCTTCACGTATTTTTTACACCGCATTTTTACTTATACATCTTATATGATTGTCAAAACCAATAGCAAACAATGGCAACTTGTGACGCCGATGGTCATATGAGTCGAAGTGAACCAAATATATTATTAACAGGTAATAAAAATATCAAAAAAATGTAAATCAGCTGAAATCATTCATGCATTGGCATTGCAGTGAATGAGTGATTGAACATGTGAAAATGAATTACTCAAATAGGGGTTCATTTTTAATTTTGGATATTAACGCGTGTTTATGTCCGAGGGCTTTATAAACAACGTTCGGAAAGAATTTAGTTAGTATTCTGCCACAGGCTACGAATTCGGCAACGTTAACGGAATAAACCGCATGTAGCAGAAATCTAGTGGTCGAACAAGTACCCTTTATGAAACCGATATTTCTGAACGGGAACAATGGACCAACTTATGTGCTCTTCAAAATTCCGTTTTAGAAAGTACTTACCGTTTCCTAAACGTCTCCAGAGACAGTAGTAAAGCCAAAGTATCCATTCTATGAATAGTAACTATGTCGAATTGTCTTAGGGTAGCATGCCGAAAATGCATGAATTACTTACTTCAAGGGTACTGGCCCACGCTGCAGTCTCACATTGATCAATGTGGTGCTAATGCCTTCGTTTACATCCGGGGGACGCGCTTGTAAAAATTGAATTTGAAGTGAGCCTAGCAAATGGGCCCGTTGCACACTAGGCGACCTTTTGTCAACTGAGGGTTAAGTTTTCAAAGTGAGTCAAAAGTTCGTTTATACTGTTTTCTTCTTGCCAAAGGCTACAGGTTTTCATAAAAAATACCTTGGCTAGCTTAATGTTCACCCCTCTACAAATAAAATTCAAGGGACTGTTTAATTTGGGTTAATTTGTTGAAAAATGAATTCAAAATACAATTGAATAATGTACATTGACTGGTCCATATAATGAACAAGGGAAATTGGGAAAACAGAAAGTATGCCGGCTTCCTCGTAGACAAATTGAATAAATTTGTTATATTTCACAGATATATGGCCAAATTCAAGGTGTATTTTGGGACCCCAAATGGGAATTGGCTACTAATAGTATATTCACACGAAAATAATCAATTTATGGCTCTGATTAATACAATGGTTTAAAGCTCTTGGTATAGGTAAATAGGGACAAATAATGCCAGGATAAATAGATAGTTGATATAAATGTTTGTAAAAGTTGGATGGTACATATTACAATGTGAAGAAAACTAATGTGTGAATAAAAATGTTTTTCAACCAAAGAATGCTTGAAGTTTTAACATTTAAGGGTTCCTACAACACAGTAGAATATTTCAAAACACTTTATTGGGAATCAACAGTATATGGTGCTAGAAGTTTGTTTTTAGTATTAACCCGTGTTACGTTGGGGGTTTTAGGGGTGGATTGTACATGTCGTTCTTGTGAACGGACAATTGCATTATTAGAGTCGTTGTTTAATCTGAAGAATTAGTTTTATTCAGTCCCAACTTAATTTTTTGACAAGACTATCACATTTTTTAATTTTAAATGTTTTTCTGGCCTCTTTCCTTCAAATTATGTT
>JAMKCH010009528.1:0-28798 GCA_023653785.1 Ophioderma brevispina | reverse complement strand
GCGAGTTGAAAGTATACATCAGTACAGTATTGATATTCTGACTGCTCTTCGTTGCTGTCTGTCAATACATGTATTTGATTCCATAGCCTATCTCTGCAAATTTATTTACTGTATTTAATTTCGATCAAGTGCGTGATGATATTATTGTTGAACAATTTTATGTCGCAGTTGCAGGCCAACGGAACCCACAAAATGCAATTGAATTCATGGCGTTCAGTCAAGCATATCTGAAGCGCTTTGAATCCAAAGTGCGACTTCACGACCACCAATATATATGAATCAACTCTTTTGATATGAAACTCGCGCAAACAACGGAAAATTGACGGGTTATGGTGGCCAGTTCAAATTTAGATTTATTTCAAACTTGGACTGCTGATATATTTTATGCAATATTCTAATGTGCTTGATTTGGTGAACCACTCCATTGTAGGGTTGAATTGGAACAAGATCAAGTCTATGGTACTGGAAATTGAACAGAAAGCAATATCAATAGTCGAACTTTCCGACACGAGATTAAATTTCGAAATTTAGTTTATGATATGAATCTTATGCCCAATACTTTAATTATAATTTGGAGCAATTTTTTGAACCGGGGGACAGTAATAAATAGGGGTCTAATGGCATGAATGGGTAATTCTTTGTTGCTGCATTTGTCCAGAATGTTCCAAATATTAGTTACACAAATCCCTTATTGTATTTAACAAATAAAGGATTGGATGCACTTCTGTAATCACTATTGCTCGCTGCTCTCAGTGCACGCTTTTGTAGAATGTGCAGTTTCTCCATTTCAGCATTGCATGCACTTGCCCATGCAGTGATACCATATGTAATGCATGTGTCCTAAAATTGTCACTCAAATTGACAAAATCTCAAAACAAATACTTTTGAACATGCAATTATATCTGATGTTGTAAGATGTGAAGATGTGTACAATATATTGCAGTATATAGACCGCCTCCATCTATAAAGAAAATGGGTATAAGACGAAGGACTTTCTGTCTGAAATAATGAGTTTATTTCTGATGTAAATATGACTGCAAACAAAATTGTAAATTTTAGGAGACTTTAACTTGCATATTGATGTTCCCACAAAGTATATGACGTTGTATCTTTCATGAATACTCTATATCTTCAATTAAATATGACTCAACATGTATGTGGACCAACTCACAAGAAAGGTCACAATCTTGACATGGTTATTACTAGATGTGATGATGAGATTATCAAAAATTGTAAAGTGCGTAAATGTTTCTTCTGATCACTATGTTCTTATTTTGATGTATGCAAAACCAGACCGCCTATTCAAACAATTACTTCAACTCCTAACTTTCTTTCCGATTCTTATCCGATTTAACAACTGAACTTTCTTCATTACATTTTGACCATGGTAATGTTGATATTGCTTACAATGAATTTGAAAATGTATTGCAAGAAGTCATTGATAAACATGCACCACCCGAGCTCTGACCACCCACTACAAAAGTTTAAAAAAGTCAGGCCACTCTCTCCATGGTACAACAGTGAGATCAAAGAGGCAACTAAAATACACCGTCGGTTGGAGAGAAAGTGGCATGACACAGAAGAAAACAGAAAAGCCTATAAAGAGCTGCATCATTGTAAATAAAATCATTCAGCAAGCCAAAGAAACTTATTTCAAAGATAAATTGGCTGATGCTGACACAAAAGGTGTTTTCCAAATAATCAACAAGCTCCTAAATAAGGGAGGAAAATTTCTTCCTGCCTGTGAAAATTATAAAGAGCATAGTGAGTCATTGGCTGATTTCTTTGAGAACAAAATCGTAAAAATAAGAAACAACATTGACAAATCCAAAACACAAATGAACTCAAGTTCACATATACTGGATGATCCACCAGAATACAATCAAGGGATGACAGAATTTCCTCCAGTGTCAGAGGATGAAGTCAGAAATATTATCTGTAAATTGCAAAATAAAAGTTGTTCACTGGATGTTATACCAACATGGCTACTTAAACAATGCATTACACCAATACTGCCTGCCTTAACATCTATCATCAATATGTCATTTACCTTGTTTTTATTACTGATTAATGCCCGCGTTGACACCATTGATTTGACATTTTAGATGATAGAACTTACACATACATTTTGGCATAAAACACAGTGAGTAGATGGGTCAATCACACCTTAGCTATACGTCAACGTACAATAGATTTTTGTGTTTCGGGGGCCATTTTCAAGAGCCATACCATGTTTTGACCTCCCACAAGGTTCTGTGGTAGGTCCAGAGACTTACCTTACCCTCTTGGAAATACAATAAAAAAAACATGGACTTAACTATCACATTACGCAGAATAGATGAGACCCACATTTACACAGACTTGATCCAACAATACCTGGAAACAGTGTCATACTGCTTTATTCAAACTCAAATTGAATGACAGAAAAAACAAATTTGTTTTTATTACTGGGCTCCAAAAGCACAACGTATCCCTGAATGTAGCGTATTCTGCTAACCTTAAGGTGTTGGCATCATTATTTAAATGGGCCGTCGAATTCTTTCTTTGAAAATTTTAAGATAGTATATTCATATTGTGCTGATAACAATCTGAAATAGAAATAGTGCTTCCATCTTCGTTTTTTTGAGCAAACAAAGTTTTCAAAATTACATTTTTTGCTCAAAATTTTACATTATTTACACACAACTCTAATGGGAATGCAATGCACCGATACTAACGTTTTCCCCAAAAAGATAACACAGGGGCCGAACGTTTTTTTTGTTTTTCACATATGTTTAGGTCTAAGTTGCACATACTTGAAAAACCGAAATAAAAATGGTGTCACCAATTATTTTTCCTGAAAACCGCCGGAAAACGGTCCATTTTTAGAGGGAAAATTTGATGAAATTCCCCGTCCCTCACTAAGGCGGCTGCGTCTCGCGTTTTTATTTTACGACCCGATCTGTCACGCAGGAAAATACAAAAATTGATGTTTATTGGTGCAAATCGTCACGTGAATTTTGTTTTACCCAACTTATTTGGTAAAATAAGGCCTACATGCCAAACGGCGGGAAAATTAAATTAATACCCGGGAAATGACCCGGTAATTTACCCGCCAAAAGTGGTACTTTAATCCGGGCACAATAATGATAATTTTTGTGTTAACCCACTTTAAAAAAATACATGGACGGGCGGGAAAACTAAAGTAACTGGGGAAAGTACTGTGGTATGGTAATGAGTTGGGGAAAATTTATAATTTTCATCAAAAATTATCTTGAAATTCTGTAGGCCTGGGTGGAATATGAAGAATTCCAAATTTTGCATTGAAATTTGAGACTTAATCACTTTTTATGATTTCCTTCAGTTTTCTTTCTTTTTTCTTTCTTAGTTTCCTTTTCTTTCTTTCTTTCTTTTCCTTTCAACAGGAAGGATGTGTTAATTTAGCTTTATTTTGCGCATTATATTGTGTTTCTTTATGCATATTTTATTCTATTTTAACCTTATTTTATCATTTATCATTATTAATTTTGTCTTCTTTTTAGAGTTTGGTTTTATTTTTTGTCAATCCTAGATATTTCAGTGCAATCCTTTTTTCAGTCGCTTCTTTGTATAGCCTGTTCCTATAAAGTGGTAAAAAATATAGGTTATATTGATTATATTTTGTAGATTAATAATAATTGATGTGTTATTAGTTAATATAACAGGCCGACTCGAAAATAATATAACAAAAATCAATGATAATTAAATATAATAATTAATATCAAAATTAAATATAGAAAAGCCATTTAGAAACTTACATTAAATTCAGATGACTGGATATTTAAAATCATATTATGTATTTATTTTGTTTTCTTTACAGTTTTCATTTTACATGTCATATTCAAGTTTTGGATTCAACCATTCATTACCATGCATATATTAATTCTAATGCTAGTCCAAATTGTCTGCTTTGACCCCAACAAATTGCAACAGAAAACACTTTATTTGGTTTAATATACTCTGAAATATTCCCAACATATATAAAAAGTCTACCAAAATCACCTATTGGAACATATAGAATAAGGGTGCAACGGGTTGACAGGGGTCAAATTAGAATTGTTCGAATTTGATTTAAACGATGGTCCCAATTTATTGGGGCCTACTCCCTAAGTTTTTAAAAAAAAGTATAGTTTGCCCTATCTACGCCCGTTATAGTTTTTTTTAGTACAATAGGCTCATAACAGTTCAAGGTCATCCTGGGGATAAACCTTTCATAGAATGTCCGATTTTGATCGGACTGGTTGTAAACTGTTAAATTTGTCCCACTAGATAATTTAAATGGTAAATAGATTCTTTGCTTTTGAACTTTCTATATAAGAATTACAGAGCTTATGACTAGTGACCTCCATAGACCCTGGAGCCCCCAGTCACATTTTGCGTTCCAATAACGAATATTATAGATGGTGTGCAACCAGTATATATTTTCGGGTTTGTACCATTAGACGAACAATTTGACACAATTTTTATAACGAACGGATATCTCTGAAAATTTACCCCCATGTGACCGTGAACCTATTTTGAGACCATAAACTATAAATGAACTACACCTGCAGATATGGCCAACATACCTTTTTTTTAATCCTGGAAGTGTAACGAACACGTTGGCATACTTGTCGTCCCACAGCTGTGTGATACTTTTCATATTTGACCCCTGTTAAAACCTACCTACCCCGTTACAAAACTATATGTTCCACTCCTTTGATTTTAGTAACTTTGATAATTGTCTTAAGAGTATTCCTCAATGCACTTCTGTTGAATTGATTCTGATTGGCAATTAGTGTTGGGTTAAGGCAGCATTATGTCTATTTTGACTGGCCTATGCATGTCATGAATGCATATTAATATTATAATAATTTCCAGATTGTACAATTAATAGGTAAATTTGGTCCATTCTTACAAATTTAAGTAGGTAAAACTATTTGGATGGGCGAGATTAGACATTTACCCAACCAAGTGGTAACATTAACATTTACCCAACTTGCGTTATTGTTAGCCAATGTTTGGCAAAATTTGCCCCACTTGGTTTTAACACCCCGTAACATTTTACCACAGCGTTTCTAAATGTACCCAATGCTGCTTTGTGTGTGTACATCATACACAGGTATTTGTGTTTTGAAGGTCTCACCCCCGACTGAGAATAATTGAGTGTGTGTGGATTTGAGGTGTGGACGTGATTTATCGTTACGCAATCCTGTCCAGTACAGAAGAATACTAGCCAGCCCTTTCTTTTCTTCACCACACACCCAGATAGTGAAGGTCGCCGTTCTGCAGTCTTGCGAAAACTGCCTGCAAACTGGGGTGACAAGATAACCGGATGTCTGACATTCCTTCCAAACCGAGAATTTGAATCGGGCCCTTGGCTGCTGTTGAAGACAGGTCGGAGTTTCAGCAGCACCACATGATCTCTTATAACCCTGTGAGAGTGAATTCTAGAAGAAGAACTGGCCTCTGTATTTATCCGATTCCTAGATACCGCCATGGCTGTGTGCATGGATACAATTTAAGAAGGTACTTCTGCATTTTATTAAAAGCCTGCACGTTCAGAGTTCTACGCGCATTTATGGACGCGTTATAAATTCGCGTAAACGCAGAGAAAAAACGCTCATGATATCGCGGCCGCTAAACGCCACGAATGGACGTCTCGCTCATCTCCGATTGACTAAAATCGGCCATTTCCAAAGCAAAATTTGAAACATATCTTTTTCCAATTACTTAATTACATGTATATACGTTGTATATAACGGCGTAAGATTGATACAGCTTTTAAGATTTCTTTCAGATGTATGTATAGTTTGTACTGTAAATGTGTTTGCAGCGTACAAAGTTCGTCATGTATCGCACCAAATAAGAATGGGATTTTTGTTCGGAATTATACCTACCGAACGCAATCTTCGGTTTTGGTCTCACAGCTCCCTCATCTTCAAGCCTGGTCGCACGCACAAAAAACTAGACTGGTGGACGAGCGTCCCGCTGTGATTTGGTGGGCTCCACGGATAAGTATGTGGAACAATCTACCGTCTGAACATCTCAAAGCTTATCTCCGTCTTTCAAGAAGAAATTGAAGACACGTTACTACAACCATAATGTGGACTTTCTCGAATCAACTCCTCGTATGTACCGTACTCTTTTTTAAATCTTTATATTGTTTGTTCTGTCATAATTTGTTTTATATGTTTTTCTTTTGCGTCGCAGAGGGAGGCCTGCTCTCTCCGTTTTGTATTTTTGTTCTCCTCCAATAGCTGAGTGGATTCGCTCTGGGTCTGCAACGGTTACTTTTTTGTCATTGTGTAATGTTGATTTGGACTCTGAATATTAGATTTGTAATTGCATTTCATTCATATTTGATGGCGCTGGTGCTTTGGCATTTATGGTATTTTTTACACTTTTTATAATTTGTTGTATATGACATCACTAATCCCTCAATGACAAAGTGGTGGCAAGAATTTTGTCTCGATATCAGCAAAGCATTCGACGAGTATGCATCCTGGTCGACTGGCCTTACTGCCGCCCTAGGATCATCAGATAAGCTAACTGCTTGGCTGCAGGATCCGCGAGACCACCTCCCTCAGAGTCATCCTAAACGGGAGGCATCCAGCAAGAAGTCGATTTATTGCAGTGTTCCCACAGGTTCAATCCTCGGCCCTCTCCTTTTCATTATACTTCATTGACGACAGTACAAGAACGAATCCTGAATCTATCCACCTTCTACTGCAGACGATGTCGCACTCATGACCTTCACAAAGTTAACTTGAGTTCAGAAGCCCAGCTGCGGCGTCTCTCACAATTATTGCCGGGAAATCGAGTCTTGAGTAACTTGCTGCCAAGTGTAAAGCTGTAAATCCTCAAAAAGAACGACGCTCAAACCGGCCCCACAAGTCTCCACTTCTTTGGAACCAACTCTTGAAGAATCGAACAGGGTAGATTTACTGGGCATCTCCATATTAGACCTGTCTTGGTCTCTCTGTGATTACCACGCCATGGATACAACTGCCAGTCAGCGAATAGGATGGCTCGATCTCGCTGCACGCACCCTATTTTCAGACACCTCAAAGGGCCTGTAATATATAAATCCACCGGTTTCCAACATTGAATATACAGCTCAGCCTCAGCATAGTGTGGAGCAACACCCACTACACTATCAAACTGATGCAATCCAGCCTGGTCTTTCCATCATCAGGTATCCAAGAGAGTGAGCTCATCTCCTACCACACCACCTTTGGGCCATGACAGTTTGGAATTGCCACTCTTTTACACCGCAGGTTCTATGGACAAGCACCAATTCTCCTCAAATACTAAATTTTAATACGTTTGGTGATAAACATTGCCCAATAATTAATAGACAACGTTTTCTCAAATTTAATAATTTTGATAACTTTTGGAGAAATCTTATTCAAAATGCAGGGGGCAATTCGGTGATCCGATTTTCTAAATCGGTTTAAAATTGTTTGAAAAGGGGATCGTTGGGTAACCCGCAAAAACAACCAATGAAGAAAAAAACACGAAACAAAAACCGCGTCCAATGGATGAGATCGAGTTGAAAAAAAAAAATGGGATCAGTGTCCATCTCTCAATATATAATGCTCCGCTCTGGAAGTTGTCACAATTATGCTCCAGAGCATAATTTGTCAAAACTTGCCATATCCCCCTCCCTGCCCCCGATGCGTGGCAAGAGCAAGTATATCCTACTGAGCCTTTTCCCCCACTTCGGAGAGACGGCCAATACTCACAATCCACATGCCATAGTCCATGCGTATATGTGTGAAATATCAAAGTGCTGCGGTGGGGGAGGACACGACCTGCTAGATTTGAACATTGTGATTTCCAAACTGGTAATTTTTTTTTGAATCAGTATTGATTTCCAAATCCTTGGGGTTAGTGGATTAACTCTGTTGCAAACAGTGTAATTTCAATAACGATCATTTAGATTTAAATTTCTTAGTCGTCTTTGTCTGATATCTGAAAAGCGGTCCTCCTGCCGTTAAGTCTCTTTGATATTGTACAACGCTCCAAATTTGGAACAAGACGAACATGAAAATCTGGTTTACGCCTGGATGTGTATGCCGATTGAATGTTTACTGTTGTTGTTAGGTTGGCCATGTCCTACCCTCCCTGGAAGTGGCATATAGCAGCGATTAAAGGGGCGCAATATCATAAATTGACTTCCTCCATGCTACCCTGGAACAACTTTTTAGATGCTAGATGTTAAAACAATAAGTGGGCCTCTTCCTACTCCCGTTGGTGAACAGGGTTTTCCATATGAGCTCATAGGGACCCCCGGGGAGTCGGGACCCCTACGGAAACCACTTTCCCGAAGGATTTTTTGATGCACAAGCAAGTGATCGCTATCCCGCACTAATTATCTAATTAAGGGGGTTATGGATTTTTATTTTTTCATGAAAAGCAGGCATTTGAAAGTTTAGACAAATACAAACAATCTTCGTTTTTAATGTAAAACGAAAATGGTATTTTGTGGGTCAGTAGGCCATTGTCTAACTGCTTCTAAGAGATTTTTGGCCCGAAATTATCTCCAGGACCAGCTGGTCCTGGAGCATAATAATCTGGAAAAATATTCTAAGTCCATATGCCTTCCAGGAGCATATTTGAATACGCAAATGGTCCAGGAGCATTGCAAATATGCTCCTGGAGCAGTGGAGAAATATTCCGGAAAGACTTCCATATGTAACCACCCCCTCTAATATATTCTACATGATACCAAAAAAATTTTTTTTATTTTAATTTTGGTCTTTGTTTCATCAAAACTGAATAACAGCTAAAATAATTAAATTTTGTTGCATGTAAATAACTGAGGGGGGTACATAGGAAGTCTTGCCAAATATTCTAAGTCAAATACTGCTCCGAGCCTATTTGCCAGAGCTCCTGGACATTCGCGTATTCAAATATGCTGCCTGGAGCATATTTGACTAAATATTTTCCAGATTATTTATGCTCCATGATCATATGCTCCAGACCACTGCTCCTGGACCATATGCTCCTGTAGTATAATTTCGGGCCAAATCTCTTAGAAGCGTATAAAGTATTCAGAGATTTCGAACAATTATAGCTTTGTTGTATCATAATAGTCAACTATAATTTTATATAGTCCAACCTATACGGCTCATTCCACAGTTTGAGATGATTGGGATTTTCATTTTGATTTTTATGTATTAGGGCCTACAGAAATTTCGGATCCGGAATTTGATTACAAAGTTGTGTTTTTTATATGAAGGACAAGGACATTTGAGCTTAGATATTTTACACGTGCAGGGCGGCGACCGAATGACTAGGTCATAGGGAGAAGGCGGGGTAATTTCCTCTCTATCTTTTTTTTCTATGCAGTCCCGGCGATTGGGGCCAAAATCCCCAAAATTTTTTAAATTGGAAATTTTATTTGGGCCAAAATTTGTTCAGTTAAAGGCGGCACTGGCACATTTTCCAAAATAATGAAATTTCTTCAATTGGCTCTCAAATGATAGTCTAGGCCATTGGGAAGAAAGAGATATATTTTACACATAAAATAACATACCCCAAAACAGATAGGGACATTTATATGAGGATAGACATCCAGGTAATTTGTAGGCCAACTTTTAACGTCACTGGCACATTTTCACAATATGAAATTTCTCAATTTGCTCTCATGATAGTCTCGGCATTTGGAAAACCAGTATATTTTACACATAAAAATACATACCCCAACACAGATAGGGACATTGATATGAGGATAAAGACCTCCATGTAATTTGTAGGCCAACTTTTAAGTTTTCCATAACCTTAATCAACAATGTGTATATTAACATTAATATTTTTTACTCGTACTCACTAATATTTAAAACCAGCAAGCTTATAGAACGGCAAACAGTGTGCATAGCGTGGGAAACATGCTCCGGAGTGCCTGTTTTCTTTGTGTTAAACGCCATATTCGTCGTCAGCTGAATTAAGCGTCGCCGGCGAACGCTAATTACAAAATCGTTTGTTTACCCATAAAGACACTATCAGTGGAGTGGGGGGGGGGGGATATAGCAATCGCGAAATCGAAAAAATCATCAAAATCAGTTTTTTGAATGTTTGTAACAAGTATAGGTAATCCTAACACACCCTGCAAATGATAGACCCAGAAGCAACCTAATAAGGGCAAATCGGAATTTTTAGTCATTATTGTCCGTTCGGACCTTACTACAACACGTATGAATGGAGATCCGTATCTTTGAAAACGCCGTTTGCTTCCTTTTTCTGTTAATCTTCAGTTTTGAAAAGGTAACTTATGAGAATGTCAGAAGCTTATTCTTCACTTTTGAGCTAATTCAAATATTTTCACTCTTCGGATAAATCACTGATAGTGTCTTAAGGAGCGATTTGTCTTAATTCATTTCGGTGATGGCCTTTTTGTATATAAAAGCTTACAACCAATGCAAAAATATCGATTTTGAAAAATCTTGAGGCGCCCTATTTTTTTCAATGTGCCAGTGTCTCTTTAAAGTTTCGCAAAACTTTAATTCACCAATGTTGGTATATTACTAAATATCGTACTCGTACTCACTGATCTTAAAACCACAAAGGTTATAGACCGATCAAACAAGTGTGTATAGCGTGGGACCCTGCATCAGCGTGCGTGTTCTTGTGTTAAACGCTATTTTCGTCTTCTGCTGAATTTTAATGTCGCCGGCGACGTTAATTATAAAATCGTTCTGTTACCATAAGGGAGCTGATGTGGTCTTAATTATTTCCGGGTGAGGGCTTTGTATATAAAAGCCTTACAACCATTCAAAAATATCGATTTTTAAAGTCTGAGGGCGCCTATTTTTCAATGTCCAGTAGTCTCTTTAAAATCTCTTAATTTTGGATATCCCCCCACAATTTTCACTTTTTACCCCCAAATCACTTGCCTTCCCTGTTTTCCACCGTGCATGGTTATGTGTGGATGTGTGTAGTTTGGCGTGTGTGTGTGTGTGTGCGCGTGCGTGCGTGCGCGCGAGAGCGTGTGTGTGGGGTGTGTTTTGTGTGTGTGTGACTGTGTGTGTGTGTGCGTGTTCAAGTTTCAGTTAACCATTATCAAATCCTGTCATGATGGACATTTTTAATGAGAAAAATATAAACCTTTTTTTTCGATACAAAATCTTTTGATGGAGTAATGTTGTGTGGGCGGTTGTGGGTGCGAGGGGGGGGGGGGCACGGTTTGTACAATCGGTCAGGTCACCCGCGGGTTAACCCCATTGATGTCATAAAAAATGACCACCCCAGAAAAGGGAAGAAAAGAAATAGCATTATAGGCATTTATGATGAATTGAAAATCAATTTTAGTTGAATATTGATAAAGTTTCAGATTTTTTTTGGTTGGTGGTTTATTCCTGGGTTTACTGTCAATTTTCGTATTAAAACAGGTATTTTCACTTGAACTGGCATAATGATTTCAACCAGGGAATCCTAAATAAATCGGGATAGGACACTCGGTTCAACGAAGTGGAGGCATACTGCATGAAATCTGCATGAAATATGATACTTATGGATCACCGTCGTACGTGCGCTGTGCCGCTACGTCAATCCCGGTCAACGTCATACTACATAAATAATTAGATGACTTAATCGTAATGGTGGCGCTATTCCAATCCCTGCGATCGTCTATGGGCATTTTGTACACAGTGTCACCCGCCTGGTTAATCTCGATTGCCACTATTGAAAAGGATTGCTCCATTTCGTTCTTTTTCATTCTTTCTTCGGAATTCTTCACATTTCTTTTCATTTATTTACATTATTTATTCCTGTATTTAAGGTGGTTGTCCGATTTATGTGCATTGTGTTTCTCTACTTGAAATAGAGCCTGGCACCTTGCACATACACCCCATCAAGTCCGTGGGAAACACACTTGCGGTTTTGATGGTAGATGGCAATAATGCATGTTGCAGAGCCTTATTCAATTACCTGCTAATATTGATGTTAACCACGAAAACGGCAGTTTTTTGTTTATATCATGGCATGAACATGATTTGAGGGCTCAAATTTCAGGACGACAATGAGAAAAAGTACGGCCTTTCAACTGATATCAAAATCGACACTACTTCCGGTTAATTCAGGGGTCCCAAAGACGATCGAATCACGCACCTTTACCGTTGATTTTTAGTTTATTTTTTAATATGCCCTACCTCATTTAATACATACATACAAGACTTATCATCATCATCATCATCTCATCACATCATCATCACCATCTCCATCCATCTCCCTCCCCGCCTCCTCCTCCTCCTCCTCCTCCACCTCATCATCATCATCATCATCATCATCATCATCATCATCATCATCATCATCATCATCATCATCATTATCATCATCATCATCACCATCTCCATCCATCTCCTCCTCAACCTCCTCCTCCTCCTCCTCCCCCCTCCATCTCTCCCATCCAGTTGTAGTAGGCCATATCTTCATTGACTTACTGCTCTTTCTGTATTGGCTACTTTTCAATCTATTCTACTTTTCACTTTTTTACTTATTACCCAGGAGCTAGCACACTTTTGGTAACACATCTCAAGTACAAAAGGTTTGTTTGAGTGATTAAATATGTTGACAGACTGAATGGAACCCCTGAAACGTGACTCTTACGTGCCGCATAGTGGTGCCTTAAGGAGAGAGGGGGCCAAAACAAAGTTTGTACAGGGGTCAAATTTTTAAATTGATCCAATCATGTTGAAAAGCACACCATGGTAGGTGTCTCACCATAAGGTCAGAAGGTAGGTTTGGTAATATGTACAAGCCTAAAGTTTCCTCAGGAGTTATAGGCGAAAAAACAGCAAACAATCAATAAAAAGGGTCAATTTCAGTTGTACAGTGGTCAAATTTTAAAATGCCTTTTTCCGAATTTGGGATAAAAAATGGTGCAATTAAATTGGTATGAGCTTCATAGGATAAAATTAGGAATAGTTTTGAGTGTCTCAAATTGCTTGCTTAAGAAATAGGGGGGTAACAAGATCAACCAATTGAATGCAATGGACTTGACCTCTGTGCCCCCTACATCGCTGAAACTAGCATTTAGACAGTCAAACTATTCCTTATTTTAATCCTATGAACTCACCCAATAATTTGCACATTTTTTTTATCCAAATCGGAGCCACTTTAAAATTTTGACCCCTGTACAACTGAAATTGACCCTATTATTGATTTGGTTTGCTGTTTTTAGCCTATAACTCTGAAACTTTAGGTCTGTACTATTACAAACTATACCTTTTCTGAATCCTTATGGTTAGACACATACATGGTGTGCTTTTTCACATGATTGATCATTTACAATTTGACCCCTGTACAAACATTTTTTTTTTTTTTTTATTTTGTTTTGGCCCCCTCTCCTTAAGGCACCACTAGCGGCCCTTAATTATCACGTTTCAGGGGTTCCGCTCAGTCTGTCAACATATTTCATCACTCAAACCTTTTGTACTTGAGGATGTGATTTACAAATGTGGGGCTAGCTCCGGCTATATTGTTTGTTTACATTAATCCCTTCCTAGTATGACCAATGTTCTCATCCCAGTTTTATCCAGTTTCCAATCATGCAAGCACAGAAGTGTGGCTCACTGAGCTGGAGGAATAATCTGGGTGTGTCATCGCACTTGAATTGATGCAGAGGTTCAGTACTGTAAGAACCTTTCATTGTATTTTAATTTTTATGGGTGGCTAAGCGCATCGGGTACCAGCCAAATGCGGTCAGTTGACAACATTGAACAATATGGCGGCGAAGGTGGATAAAATATTTCCTGACAACCGGGTGAAGAAACAGGTTTATTTGGGCATGTGATCATAATTTCACGTTATAACGTCGAATGGAAACAAAGATCAAGGCCGTCGATAATTCCTTACGAAGAAGCAGTTAGGAGAGGTAAGTGTAGCGTAAGATGGGTTAAAGAGAAGCTTTTGCGCAGTTCCGACTGATTGCAATACACCTACCGAGAACTCGGTCATTTCATGTTACCAACATTGTCACAATAAGACTTTGACATCTGACATTTATTATTTATGATGACGTTTTGGTCTTGTTAAGGCCCCAGTGTGAACCATTTATCATAACGTGGAGGGCTGGTACTCTATCAAATGTCAATGTGTCATGTTCATTTGTGTTGAAAACAAAACATATAAAAAAACCAACAGGAAACAATAAATTAAAAAAATATATTCATTAAAAAGACCTCCTACTACATAATTAGAATCAGTTTGAAATGAAGCAATATGTTTACCTGGGTTCTTGGCAAATTGGCAATTTCTCGCTTTAGATAAGCGGGAGTCCCAACGCAAAGACTCCAACCTGCAGTGACCTGCACATTGGCATTGCAAAACCTGTGTACAGAGATTGAAAATGCAGTAATTACCTATGCCCCCGCTACTGATAAGGTGTTCACATAGCCCAAACTCTAGAGGGATGTGTTCATGCAGTATCAACTGATAGTGCCTGCACAGCACTAAAATTACTTCACTGTGTGGTTCAATGGAGAAAATCACTCAAATTGATCTAAAAACTTAAAAATAAATCTAAGAACTCTAAGAACAAGGGGTGTAAGTTTGATTCATGAACTATCCTATAGTAAACAGTTTTACGGGGTCGAAGCACCGTTAAGCACAAAGAAAATTTGGTGGAGAAATTTACAACCTTCCCATACATAGAATAAATCAAAATTTCAAAATTAATTTCAGAAATAACAAAATTGGTGTTCCCTGATAGATATTACTATCCCTGTTAATATGACATGTCACCAATCTCTCGATTGAAATAGTGAGATTTGAAGAAAAGATTGGAAATCATGCCCCACCTACCTTCAAACTGTGCAGCAGTAAAAACAGGGAAACGGAAGTGTTGCTACATCCCCTCCCATTGCGTTTTGGGAGTGCGAGTTGCCAAACGTGTATAATTTTTACCTACTGCATGTCACAAAAGGGTAAAGCATTCGATAAACACGAGCTCCCGAGTACTTCACGCTGAAAGTTCACTCTCACGCATGGTAAAAAACTCCCAAGAGTGATTTTCACTCTTTGGATTGACCAAGAAAGGTTGTCTGAGCCTCCAGCTATCCTTGATCACATTTTCATCCCCCAAAACTTAATGAAAAAAGCCTTCCGACGGCACTTGTCCCCCGACATAGAAAAAAGTAGGGAAATTTGGAGGCCTCATGGTGGCACAACATGGGGAACTCAAAGGCTCTAAAATCAATATATGACCTTATAAAGTGCACCCAATTTGATTGTAACCCTTAATTGACAGGTGCAATTGTCTATCACCACATCTCAAACACTTTGCGATCTCGGGCTAGTGATAATGATTTAGGAAGTATTATTGAAGTTCTATACAAATCTGTATATGAGATCTCTGGGTTTATGCAGGTTTATTAGTAAATTGGAAGTCTCTTATTGTAATCCTGGTAGGGGATATGGGGTGATAGGGATCCGAAAGAAAGGGCTACTAGAATTTACTATCAATATTGCTTCAAATCATGTTCGAAATTTATAGAATATTTGTAAAACAATACTTTTTTTGATCATATGGAAATTAAAAATCCCCAGTTGTCAGACCTATTTATTACCCTATGAATTATGCATAAATGCTGAAATTTGCTGTTTTCTAGACTTCCCTGATGTCACAGGCCTTGAAATTAAAGACTTTCCGAAGAGGGTGTGTCTACTCAGATTTTTTGTTAACTTCAAACCTGGTTTATCTGAACGCCAGGGATGGAGGTGGGGTCATACGCATTTTTTTCAGGGGGGGGCTGGGGAGGGTTCATACTCATTTTTTTAGGTTGGAATAACTTAAGATTTTTTTCTTTCTTCCACAGATGGTCTATCATTTTTTTTGAGGGTGTTAAGGAATGACTCCCAGTTCTTATTGAAAAGATACAGTGTGCCCATTTTTTGCTGGGTGTGGGTGGTGACGTTTAGGCTGAGGGCTATCAAATTTGTAGAAATCAACCTTGTTGCTCCTGATATAATTGCTCCTTTATATTTTTTATGCTTTACTCAAATTTTGGTTTGAGTTCATGGAGTTTTGGGCTCCTTTGGCATAATTTCTTTTATTAATTGAATAGAGGCTAAAAATAGACATAATACATCACATGAATGCCGCTTAAATGTCACATTATGGCAGTTGTTAATACGACACAATTAGGTTCACAGAAAGTGGACTTCGATCGCGTTAAAAATTTTCACTCTTGGAAATTCAATTTCACCCTTGGAAATTTGTTCCCAAGAGTGAAATTGCACTCTTGGAAAAATCTCTAACAGAAATGCTGGTGTATCGATGTTGCCATGTGTACAGCCTCTGGGCTCCCAGTGGTATAATTAAAATGGCCGGACATGCAATTTGTTCGCCGGTAATCACATAACAAAAACGAACTAGTTGTCGGACCCTTGAGGCAAGATAATGTTCTCGACTCGCCGAGGGTCAATTCCCATTGTGGCAAACATATTAGAAACCTTCGGAAGTGTTGTGCATTACTACTGTGTTAAAAAGGTCACACGTGTCTAGCACTACCCACAAAAGTGCGAGACCACGTGGGAACGCTATCGGACGCCATTTTGGGAAAAGGAAATAGTTTATTATTATCTTTGCATTGCTAAACTTTCTCAAACAAACTAAATGCCTGACGATGTTCATGGATGCCTAGGATCATTTTATATTCGATGATGCCTTGGGGAAATCAACGACAGAGTGTAATTTTCGGGGTAATTTTCCATACGTGTCATTGGCTTGGGCGGTAACTATACCAACATATAGCTGTAAATTACTCTGTGCCCTGTGGCCTGGGGTTTTCGGCTTATGGGCCAGTGGTGAGAGACCAAAATCGCCAGGAACCAGCGTAGCTGTAATGCAAATGTGATCATTGCGTCAAGCAAGTGGAATACTTGTCCACGCAATTAGATTAATCTTGATCACTCCCCTCGCCCCCAAATGATTTCCCGCTGCACAATTTATGCGAGGGGCCGAGGGGAGTGATCAGATTCTTCTTCTTGCCTTGTCCACCACCAAGCATGTTTAATTAAAATGGCGTATTGTCGCCCAATTTTCCTTCTATATACTCAACTTTTATCAGCTACAGCATACATTTTTATATTTTAATAACAACAGCACAAAATCACTGAAAAATAACGTGGTAACAAGAGGTGGTTTGAGAATTGTCAGGTTTTCTGCAGCCCACGGCAGCCAAAGCTAGAACAAGGTACACGGACTACCACCGCAGTGAAAGGGCTGAGTCTAGCCTAGGGCAGGGTCTGAAAGAGGGTTGGGGGTAAAAGTAGTGAAGTAGTTAGTGTTTCTTTTTCGGAAGTTCTCTCGAATTATAGTCCTGGACAGTTTTTGCGGTGGAGAGGGAGCCCGGCCCTCTATTAAAATAGTCCAGTCTCAGTTTTTGATGGGGAAAGAACATACACAGTTATTTTTGAGGCCTCCTATATGTTTATCACACACACCACAATATACACACTATACATACACACATACATACACACACAGGCATACATATAATGTACACCACAGTACACACACAACATACACACACACACACTTTTATATTTATAATAGCCTATGGCTATAATTATAAAACTCATCTGACTTTTGTTCAACCTGTTTTCACGACCAATGAGGGCACTTAAACATTTTCTTTCGGCTTTAGAAAAAATCATTTGTAGTCCTAAATATCGGTGAATGAATCGCTAAGATATAGCTCTATATCAGATGACGTCATATTTTGTTTCAATCCGCCCACATCGGGATCACTTGTGCCAAGCCATGTGTTTCATGCACCAAAACTTCACTTTCCGCCCAACCGACGGCTGCGGTCGCTCCGTGTGAACATCGGTTGCCAGAAATTTCACACGAGGTAAAGCACTCGACGTCCATTTTTATTTAAACCTCGTACAGCACATCAACTGGAAGACAACCAAAAACGTTGTGTATTACCCAGTGAGGATTGCTTTTGAAGCAGATCATGAACATATAATGGTAGAATAATGTTACCTCTATTGGAAAACCAATTCGTCTCGAACGTAATTTCACACATTTCCGATAAATCAAACTGCGATTCAATGCACGTCTAGTACTTTTTCGGCCATAGTCTTCGACACAGAATCGCGTCACTTTCAACCCTCCGCTTTTGATAGAAAACCTTCGGATCGACCATTTGGCAAGTCTCTCTGCGTAAATAATGTTTACACTACATATTAAAGCAATTTTTAATGATAATACTAACAACTTCATTAAAATATCGCAAGTTGACCACTACTTGAATTTTCGAAATAGCTCCCGGCTGTCTTAACGGATTCTTTTCGTCTGCTGCCAATTTTCACCGTGAATGAGTAAGGACGCCACCCTCGGCGGGTGCCTGATTTGCCGCTACCATACAGTAAGAATAGGAGTTCAATGAGGTCCCATACAAAAGTTTTACATTGTACATGGCGTGCCTTTTCACACTGTCACCCACACGCTTTTGATCATTTTGGCATGAATTTTGTCTGTCACTCAGCTAACTTGGCTACGTATTTGATTTGACCCCTCATTTAAGGAAAAGTAATCTACTTTCAGTGTAAAACACTTTCAGATTTAAATATGACCGTATAAATTTTTGAACATTCTACTAATGACAATACAACTTTACCGCGCCCATTGTGACGTAAGAGATTCGCAAACTTCGAAACCGATCCTATCCCTTCGCGTGATGTCATCGACCTTGGCTGGGTCAATACGCCTGCGCAATGCGATTCTATTCGTTGCTTTAATTCCAAAGTTCACTGCAGTTCGTATATTAAGGCTCAGAGGTGACCCGATGTCCAATGATTTTTCCACTGTTGCCGATCTGAATCTTTAAAATTTTTACATGTTAAGAAGGAAAAACATTACCAATAAATGCTAAGCCCGATTAAAATCCTTGGCATTCTACCTGGAAATATTTCAATTTAACGTTTCCTGCGTGACCCGAGGTGCACCATCGCCATGGGAACTCGCCACTGTATGGCGGGTAATTGCTTTTTGAGGTAAGTCACACGGAACCCATAGGTTATTGAGTTCAGTCACCCGTAATTTTCCATACCATATCATGCACATCAGGGCGGCGGGGGAGCGCAATTCCAAAACATTTGAAACGGCAATTCCTGCATAAGGCTGCCACTTCAAACCTCTCGAGACTATCAATGTTGTTACTGATTTATCATCATCCATGCACAAACAAACCGCTCCGTGTTTTCTTGGTTAATTTATGCGCATGCGTACGGATGCTTGAGTGAATTCTATTTTTAGATGCCCGTAGCGTCGGCGAATCACCGGCAAACAGCGCCGAAATCTGAAGTACAAAATACCTTTTCACGTGAAATATTCTTACAGAAATTAGACGATGTCAAAGGAACAAAAACCATTGAGGCTGCATGACTAAATTAACGGTAAAGGTTGGAATTTTTTATCCTAACATTGCACTATTTGCCCCTGCCAGGCGATTCACCGCCATCTTAAAATAGACAGCCTTGAAAAAATAAATACCATGCAATGGGCGTGCAGGCCAAGAAATACGTAATTAAAAAATCAGTTAGCCTAAGTTATTGCCCTCAAATTAGAAATCCCTGCCTACGGATGTTTGGTAGTATGCGGACAGTTATTAATACTATTCAAAACCTTATCCTATTTTGCCAACCGCAAGCGGCCAAGCAACTGGTTTCCAACAGACTTAACATGGCTTCCGATAATTATACTAGAGAAAAAAGTGATGAGAATCTTGTTCACGTAATTAGCTTGAGGGTACTTCATCCGAATATACGCACACACAGTGTGAAAGCGATAAGCATATTGTAATGGGGGTCAAATTAATGTCTACTGAAATTCTATATAAAGACACAATTTTTCAAAACTGCATGCACGGGTGAGAGTAGACGTCTAACTATTCTTTTGTCCCATTATCTTTCGTTTTAAATTAGTTTCATGTTGAAAAATGGCATACACTTCTGGAAACCATATGTCCTTAAGAGTTTATTTGATTCTGTGCGCGCCTGTTATTTTGGTTGGCGAAGGAGGTGTCACGGATCAGAAACGAGACCCTCTGCCAGAAGGCGAAGTTCATAATTTACACATAATCACGGGAACGGGGCAGGTCATTGCCGGTGAAAATGGCGAATCCAACAAGTCCCTGAACGATCACATGTATGAACAATGCTTTAGTCGTGAACAGTAGACCACGGGTTGGCCGCCATTTTTTTGTTTTTTAACCATTGGATAATGAAAGGTCGCATTAAAAATTCGCCAATTTTCCCTTCTTGGCAGTAAGTGATGCATTCATAAAGGAGGTGGCACTGCGGTTATGGAGCTGTGATCAACCTTAACGATGTGTACGTTAGATACTATTCGGATTGTAAGCGTGTTTGTCCCCAATTCAATTCAGCCACTTGGCATTGTTCCAAATGTTTTAATCATGGTGACGCCGCAAGCTGGGCAACATCCAGGGCCACTCAGGGTAGCGGTCACGATTCCGCAATGTATTTGTTATGAGACTCGAGATGGGGATCATTTAGGGCATGTCACATGCCAAATATATTACGCATTTTCAAAGTAATTCCATACAAGGTCTCCATGAAACACTCATAACAATAATTAGGAAACTATGAGTACATTTTTTTTTCTTGTAAACCAAATATTGAAAATATTATCTTATTTCACAGTTATTTTTATACATCATCAACACTGTCTACTGCGCAATGATGGTCACGTGGGCGGTTACGACGGGTAAAATCCATTCTGAAATTTTCCTCGTAAAACACAGGTGAATATTGCAATCCGACCTTAAAACAAAAACCGACCTAACCTTGCAATGACTGCTTATCACGTAGTACATGTGCTGTATTTTACCGATCTTATTAGTGTCATTTCGTACCTAATGGACAATTTAAAATTACAAAGATCCCTGTATCAGGTTTTTTAAGATTTCAAAATTAATAAATTGTCCTACGGGGGAAAGCATAGATTTTTCACTAAAAATGCAACTGATGGCCGTTTTTGTTTCTTTTGAGATGATATTAAGCTGTCAGATGGAAAATTTTATTGATCGAACACTCGCATTGGTAACAACATTGACCCGTGTGGATTCATTTCATAAAAACTTATTGAGCATGATGAGTCATACGCAAACTTCTGGTTCACGGAAGCTCGCTGGGCCGTCAGTGACGTCATTAATTAGCCTGGCGCACTTCACTCTTAGCCTAATCCAAAGTTCTAAAGTACAAGTGTTTTGTGCCATGTCATGTGATCCCTCATCATGCATGTAATTGTATGTGAATTGGTTATACGCTCCATAATAATTGTGTTGAACTAAGCGTACGCATACCGATTTGTGTCACCGTACACGGCGTATCGCGTGTCTATTTTATTTGTTGTGTTTGCGCGCTGTCTACAGCAGTGCGACCTTCACGCACACACGCAACAGATTGTTCAATCATTCAAACAATTAGTACTCAGACTATAGTTCTGCTATTTGCCACTGCTAATGAAAGCATAACTCCGTCAAATGTTCTTTAACTTTAAAGGGGCATTTCGTGGATCACAGCCCCCTTCTGTTTTATATTCATTGTTCACTAATAGGATCGCCAGCTTACACCGTCGTTGACGGCGCACTGCTCAGTTAGCCTTCTCCACCATGACCTTGGGGGCGCGAAATCTGCCATCTTATAATTTCAGTTACTGTGGCCATTCTATGGGAGTTGGAGGACAGGCGCATTGATTTTTTTTATTTTGTAATGAAATCGGTCAAATAAATAGTTCCACAGCCGGGATAGTCCCTGATGATCATGACTAGAATAGTCTTAACTTTTTTATGGCTGCTGTTAGCATAGACAATCTATTCATGACGAGTTTGTGGTAGTAAAAGTGCCATTATTTAAAGTGTACTAACAGGCTAAATGGTTATTTAAGTATGTTATTAAAAGATGTCTTTGCGGTCCTGGAAAGAAGCTATATCAACTGCAATATTGATAGCCTTATTAGCAGAATTAACTAAAACTGTTCCCATGGAGGTCGCCATGTTCGGCGTGTTGACGTCTCTCGGCATTGGTGACGTTGTATGACTTTGTAAGTCTATAGATTAAACAGGTTGTCTAAGGAATGTTTTAGGGTACTCCTGGTCAGAAAAAACGGATTACATAGTGCATCCAGTAGAAAAGCAGTAACTATCGTTTAAAATCTGGGCGGATTCTTTAACAGAATATAGCTGAAAAGGTTTGGTATGGCATTCACTAATCTTTCACTTGCTACTTATTTCAAGACACACTATGTACTATATACCATCATGGATTCAATTTTTCTCGTGGCCCGATCAAATGGCTGCAATCATACAGAATGTATCTTTATACATTTACTTTGTATCAATAATATAGTGTCATTTTTCTGACTGAAAGACCATCATTTGAAACAAAATGTATTATATAATATGTTGAATCGCAAATTATATTACCTGGCATTTCGCTTTAAGCCAAGATACATAGACAGCTTCCTGCTCTAAGCTCTAACTTTACAGCTGCAAGTGACCTAAAATTCATTATTTGCAATAAACGTTATATTGTAGGCATTCTTGAGAGTCTCCTGTGTTATGTGATAACCATTTTTCCAGATTTAAAATTCACGTGACATTATGAAATTTTCAGGTGAAACTTACCTTGTTGTGTCTACATTGGGCTGTAGTTCTGCTAAGCATAACTCCACATTATGTCTTTAACATGTTGTCATTTTACGATGTGAAGTTATGCAAAACCACATGGAATACCTTTCCCATGTACCTACCTCAACTTTGTCGATCTCAAAATCCCTCTAAATGTACGATATATCTCTGTTTTCACTATCAAACACAACTTGAGATCCTATATAATGCAATGACATATGTGAAAAAAAATTCAAAGAATTAGAAATTAAAAATTTTGAAGAAAATTGTGACTACAATCACTTCTGCATGAGAAAGGTTGTTTCTCTGGAAAATGATGGATTTCTACTGTTTTTAGACAAATTTTTGAGGATTAACTATTTCAAAAGGTAATTTATAATCTAAGAACATATCAACTTGATTCTAAATTGCTTTTGATATTTTGTTCGTCTGCAGTCTGCAAAGTTGGCTCTTGAAATGGCCTGCTCATGCTGGTAACAGGGGAAAGGTATTCCATGTGGTTTTACATAACTTCACATCCGTTAATGACAAAATGTTAAGGGGGAATATGTGGTTGGAAGGGCTAAAAATACACATTGCAAATTGAAATTTAGGACAAAATTACCTTTCTTTTGCTTTTTGTTTGACAACAATCGGAGTTATGGTCGAAATTGCAACTTCGCGAGCGAAATTTTTGTTTTATTTCTTATGTATTTCATTATGTTTTTTCAAGCTGCGATGTTTAATTTTTTGGCTGTTAAAATTCTATATTCTCAGAAAACTAATTTTGCCTGTGATCTCTAAGTTTTAAAATATTAGTGTAAAAAATTCATCTCTAATGTTTATATAATAAGAGTGTTTATAAAACTAAGAAAAACCTAAAAAAAGAGTAAGACCACTAAGTGTCTGTTTGTTTAGTAGGATTAGTCTATACTTACCTGATGTGGTACATTACAAATTGCAATTTCATTGTGACGATTGCAGCATCCTAAATCTAACACCCTATACAAAAATGGAAACTCCCAACCATACAGGTACCGATCAACATCGGTACGCCCAACCTTATCCCTGAACTCTTCTAACTTAGGCTACAGATCAACAAGCCAGAGGTCTCAGGGGGCGGGTGGGCGGGAGTATAAAGGACCCACATAAGGTAAGTATATACAATCCTAATAAACAAACGGACAATAGTGTCTTTACTGTTTATTACGGATTTAATGACTTACGCTGATGTGGGTACATTACAAATTGCAAACAGACTGGCACAGAGCGGAGGAGGTGAGAACATCTGAGGGAAACGTAATATACAAAAAATCATTACCTCCCAAAATTAGATGTTCTCTCAAGACCTTAGTCTACTTCATGGATTATCATATAAGTTTACTATGATAAATTCCATGGACTACTATAAAACTGCCAGAAAGATGTCGGTACAAAACCGAAATCTCTAAACGTTAAAATATTTAAAACTATACTCTCACCTTAAGACATCGGAAAGATGACGCCTGCGGTCCCTATGCGAGACCGTCCACTCTAGTTTATCTTGGCTTGACCTCTAGACATCGGACCGACTAAACAAGGGCCAGAGTTTACTGAATCAACCATGCCTACCAGAACCCCACTATGGTAGATTTCTAACTAGGCTTACAAACCAACATTCAGAGGCATACGATATGGATTACCAAATAAATGTGATAAGGATCAACATCCAAGCCACTATGGGCATATGAGACGCCTATATACATCTCTACAGTTTAGGTATACTAAGAAAAAATCGGAGACGCCGGGGAAAAAAAAAATAGAAGTTTCAAGTTTATATGTTAATCATGGACCAAGTCTTCAATTTTATTCGCATATGGTACATGTGACGGATACGAAAACAGGAAATGGGATGACCAAAGGAACTTATGGATAAATAAATATTAAATTTAGCTCATAATAAAAAAAAAAAGAAATTAGTCAAATTTCCGGCGAAAATAAACCAAAGTCATTCTATCGGCCGACAGGGCTTAATTCCCACTCGGATCACCCGCGACCCGACGCGACGAAAGGTCTTTCTAATCGAAATATCTTAAATGTCTGCCGACTACCTTAGTTCAAACGTAGCTTCTTGATTGGGCTTTGAAACAAAAAGGAATAGCCCAGGCTGGCCAATCTACCCGAGGGAGAACATCGTTAATCTTTTCGAACATGTCAATAACATTACGAGCATGGATGCGAAAGAATTGAGGACGATGGCCCCCGTGTGAAGATCTATCGCTGGAAAGATACCACGACGGACGAAAACAATCACACAAATTCAACAGTGACAAAAATTCTAATTACTACGCTGAGTGGATACGAGAACTTCGATGGCAAATACACTGAAACCAAGTGAGAGAAAAGCAAGGACCTAATATTTCCCGCAAACTACCGCCAACAGGTCCCAAAAAAATGCACAGTTCTGCCCCTGTGTTGCACATTGAGCCTACTCCCAAACACTCGGGTGGTCGTACCGATTAGAATATCTGACGAACACGTTAAGCGGCACATGGCACCTTTCACAAAATATGAAATTTCTTCAATTTGCTCTCAAATGTAGTCTAGGCCGTTGGAAGAACAGAGATAATTTTACACATAAAAATAAAAACTACCCGCCAACCGATAGGGGACATTGATATGAAGATATAAGAGTATCCAAGTACTTGCAGGGCCAAACTTTAAGTTTTCCATAAAAACTTTAATCAACAAATGTGGATATTACATGAATTTATTTTTTTTGACTCGTACTCACTGATATTAAAACCCAAAGTATAGACAGTCAACAGTGTGCATAGCGTGGGAAACATGCATGCTCTTGTGTTTAAACGCCATTGTCGTCGCCTGCTGAGATTCGCGTCGACGGCGACGCAAAAATACAAAAATCGTTCCGTTACCCAAAGGAAGTAATTTGGTCTTATCATTTCCCTAGTAAAAATTTTAGCCTCTGGAAAGTTTTCAGCAACAGGGAAATATGAAATCTCCAGATTTAGAAAACAAAGGTACAGAGTCAGGCACAGAGCCAGTCCTGAGCCAGTCCTGGACAAACCATGTCTGGAAATGAAACATATCACCAGAGACACTCTGGACTAGTGCAAATACCAGAGTGTTGCTGGAACAGTGATATTCAGCTTGATACAATAGCAGTAATTACCTTAATAGTAATCTTTTTACAGACCTACAGTCTTAAATCTTAAGTATGAATGACAAGTGCTAATAAATAGTAAAGCAATTGCACATATAGAGGTAGGTACCAAAGAAAAAGAAAGAAGTGAGCCCTCTCGTATTTACCCACTTAAAACATGATAGGAAGGTGACGCCCATGTTACTAACTAGAACTGGGCACTATTCATATGGGGAAGGGGTTATCCCATTTTAGAAAGTTGACAAACAATTTCACAAATTTCATTAAGTAAGCTCAGGACGTAGAGAGGCAGTTGATCAATAGGGGGAAAATTTCCAATCGTCCCGCCAGAGGGGCAAAATATTTGTAAAATGGCGCAGTGATAGTCGACTGTAGTCTGCTACTTGACAAGTAGCGCATGAAAATTGCCAAACTTAATTTTGCCCAAATTTATGTGAAATGGGCGAAATCCTCAAGGATGAAAATGACAGATTTTGGTCCAAACGTCCAGCTTTTCGAAACGGGCGGGGGGGGGGGGGGGGGAGCCACCACAACCCTTACACAAGTGGGACAAGTAGGCCAAAAGCTAAACTCTCTCAAGTTGACGAGTCCGGAAGTTCCAGAACCCAATGTACAAAGCAGTATTAAAAAGCAGTCAAGCAAGTAAATGCTAACCAGAATATTTGGACACTTGACCTCTGCAAATAAGCAGTTCTTAAGATCAGTAATCATCCGGTACACTAACTCGCCACAAAGAAGGGTTTCGAAACAGATACAAACATGCATAATCAATATGTTGGCCTATATGTGTAAAATGGCGTTGCTGTGACAGTGCAGGGTGCCACTAATTCTAAAATTACATTCTAACACAACACAAGACAGACACTCGTATAGTAAATGGAGAAGTGGTAACTTGAAAAGTTAGTTTTTATCAGTTTCACTTGGGGCTACTTAGATTAAATATTGGAATGTCCATCAATATGAACAGGATATTATATTCTTATGTTGAGATGAAATAAACTTGATTAAATTCATAAAATGGTACTCATTGGCAAGGGCATGTGTAAATCCCTACAGAAATGATCTGTAGGATGGATTCAGAGGATTTTGAAAGATAATTTTTTTGTATAGTAATTAAAAATTAGTTATGAGAAAATAAAGATAGTCACCTAAAAATGCTTAATTCAAAGTAAAGATGAATCGGACTGTCGTTTTCATGACAGTAAACATTTAGCACAGGTAACAGTGCCATAGGATACTGTGTATAACAAAATGCCGGATCCGGAAATTTTATTAACGAAGTTGTGATTTTCTATATGAAGGACATCAATTTGCAGCTTAGTTATTTCACACGCGATATTACGGACAAGCATTATGATATGAATGGTGTCAGAATTGCTTAGGTTTAGTGCCAAAGTGTGAAAAATTCATATCTGAGCAAATAACCATGTTTAATTTTAAGATGTTCTTTCTAGGGTAAAATTGTTCGTAGATTATGAATTTTTAATCGAACCCTGATACCGTGCAACCTTTTGCTAACAAAAAATATTTGATTTGGGGCCAATTTTGTCCGAACATCGCACTTTTCGGGTGACAAAAAATTTTCACCTACCAAACTTTGAATACGTACAGAGTGTACAATATACATCTAAATGACCCTTTAGTAGTGTGCATATATCAGTTAAAGGTACTAACTTATGGATCAAAGTATTTGTTTTATAATTAGTTCATAATTTGTACAGAACCATTCATTTGACAATGTCCCGTGACAAACAACATTCAAATTTAGCACTTTCAAAACAAAAATTTGCTTGCCAATCACAACGTGGAAAGGAAGGGTCTACAGTGATGGTCTTGCTGTCAGTTTTGCAGATGAAAGCTTCAAATTGTACTAACTTGCTTCATTTCAAGTTTAGGAATAATTCAAAAATACAAAAAATGTTTCCCCTACCCCTTGATTTTTCCAGTGCGTGAAAAAAATATGTTGTTCAATAAAAAATTGGAACTACGGAAATCTCAAGAGCTATAGGCTTGAAAATTTAATCGATTATGCCCAAAACAAGTCCCTAAATAGTTATGTTATTAACTTGATGTACCTTGTCTAAAATGTGAGAATTTTTTATTATCAATTTGCGGGATCCAAATTTAACCTAAAAATCGGCCACTTCGAGAACCCTGAAAAATTAAACGAAAAGGGTGACATCGTGAAATTTAATCGATTAAGCCCAAGACATATTCCCACAAGAATATGTGCATAAATTTTGTCAAACTGCAAAATATTTGAGGAAAATTTTTTTTATCAAAGCAAGTTGCAATTATCAGCAAAATCCATAGGTTTCTATTGGGATTGCATTGCTGCAAATACCCCCAAAAATCGATATTCTCGGAACGCATCCAACATTTTGCAGTTTTTACTTAAGATTTGGATTCTACACCCAAAATTTTATTACCCTAGAAAACATGTTTTGTTTCACTGTTTAAAGAACTTCACATTTTTACACTTTTGGCAAGTAAAACCTAGGTCGAATCTGAACCATGTAATAGCAAAAAAAACATGATTTGTTTGAAAAATGAGTGCGCCCTCAGCGGAAAGCTATGGTCGGCCTTTAAATCGTTTGGTCTCGCGGCCATTGGGTTTGAGGGCAAGGCTCAACACGCAACATTAAGGAGCCGAAAACACCGGGAACCATCCAAGATCCATCCAAATGTCAAAAATTTATTTAAAAACATATTTTGAATATTTTGACCAAAGTAGCTGAGTTTAGTCCAAGATAATGCTCACGATCATTGACACATAAAGGAGCCGATAAACATCAGGAACCAGCCCGACACAACTGGGAACTGTCCAAAAGTGTCACTTTTGTGTGAATATTATTTGACCATTTTGGACCAAAATTAGCCACATTGGGGGGGTTAAGGCAAGCTCAAATAGCCGTGGAAATATAACGGAAACTGAAAACATCGGAAACCACAGAACCAGTGAAAGTGTCACTTCTGTTTAAAAAAAAACATG
>JAMKCH010009527.1:0-88940 GCA_023653785.1 Ophioderma brevispina | reverse complement strand
CTTATTGAAATCACTTCCACAAAATTGAAACCAATAATCTTTACATTCTGTAAAAACTGCAAGTTTTCACAATTTAAAGCATTCAGACCGGTGTGGCAGGAGATATAGTCCTCCGGGATCACAGTCCGAGAACAATGGGGCAATCGATTCAGTTGACTCTTCACGTAACATTAGTTTCACGCTTTATTCCGTTACACAGCAGCCGACAACATCCCGATGGGTTATTGTTATGACTGCCATTGTTCAAATAGAGTCTCTTCAACAGACTTTAGTAGGCGTCTGTGAAAATTTGATATCCGGTTTAATAATAAGGATTTAAAACAAAAATACGTGACCGGTTAGAAGTTTTTCTGTGGTATTTTTTTGTCTGTCCACTGTTGGACGAAAGCCTCAACATGTTTCCATGCTGGATTTCGGCATACCCTTCCACGCTGGCCCAGTGCGGGTTGGAAGGGACCCTGGTACCTAGTGTAATGTGTGCAGGTAACAGACCCGGGATGGTCCCCTACTCTTGTGGCCTATTGTCTGCAATTTTTTACGTGTTCAGGAATTACTCCCCTGATACACGGGACCAACAGGTTTACATGACTCTCCGAACCATGAGGCGCCGGACACCCATTGCATACACCTGCACATTTTACGCAATGGGTGGGAGCGAGGCGAAATTCCACAATCACACTGCGCAATTATTTCCGACCTTATAGGAACTATTTGAGTAAGACCAAGAAACCCGACTCTCGCGGGGCTCGAATCAGGGCCGCTGGGTCGATCTTATACTCTGTCGACGGTTCAGCGCCTTACACCGCTCGGCCACCTCGCCCTCTCATATATTTTTTCACTCGGTTCTAAATTATGAAGGGGGGGCTGATCGACATATACCGCGCGGCGGCCATTGCCTGTTAAGTCAAACAAACAACACAAATAGGGGATTGGGGCGCCGAAAATTAGCCCTAAAAAATGTGCATTTGCCGACATTAATGCCGACAAGTGGACATTTTGCCGACAGAAATTTGTAAATTGGGTTGGTGTCACATCCCCCACACCCCACCTCTGGGGACGGCCCTGCATATAGCAATGGTCTGTGAGCTGATGACTGCATGCTTTTCAAGTTTGATAAATGCTGCCAGTAATGTCAGCATCCTTGGCTGAGAATTGTATTGTTTGAGACAGAATAGGCACACGCGTGGCTCTTATTTGCTATTTATAAATACTTCCAAATCCGGTAATATTTCACTCTCAAGTTGTCTTTCATTTGTTTATATAGGCTATATACAAGAGGTTTGAGAACATTAAAAGGTAAAGGGCAGTATGAGTCGTTTATGATTTATTTGCTCTTTTATAGTTGTTAGTATTTCTAAAGAGTTAATTGATTATTTTAATGTACATTTCGGGTAAATGTCGAAATTCTTAATTTATTTACGTTTTTACTGTAATCGATAGTAGTTTAGGTTACCATTGAGGTCAAAACTTAGTCACAGTAGCTTTTAATAATTTTAGAAATTTGATACACGCGCTTGTATATCCACGCTGCTTTTTGAGGTGTAAAGATATAAAACACTGTAAATTAATATATTTAGTTTTTACCACTTCTTAAACACCTAGACGCGTTTAGAATAAAACAAAATAGTTAAAGAGACATTTAGAAATTTTGTGGGAAAGGCCACCCTCAAATTTCACAACAAGGTGAGATTTTTACAGATATACAGACCTACAGACAGACACAGCATCATTACGTAAACTTTTACGGTATAAACCAAACTTTACTGCCGGAATTAATAAAATTTAGTTAAATTACGGCAAGATATTAAAATATACAACCAACTTTGCAATTGAAGTACTGTTACAATTTCCGTGCTTATAGTATATGTAATTGTGTAATTGAGTGGGCATTTCGGGTAGATTCTTGCAAACCATGTTTTTTTGAATGATTGCATCATGAAATTATCAAAAAACAATGTTTGCATTTTTCGGCCGCCATCTTGGTATATTGGCGGCCATTTTTCAAAATGGCCGCCTTTCTTAATTAAATTTACCTATATCTCCGCCTCTGAAGCTCGTAGGAGCATAATTCTGGTGTCTATACCCATGTTTTAGGGGTCAAGGAATTCATATTTGATGTTGGTTTAATAGTGTGATGTCTTCTTTCACTACAAATCCAAGATGGCCGCCAAAATGGCCTTCAAAACACAAAATAAGCTATATCTCGGGTTCAGAAGCAGATATGAAGATGGTTTTTGTTCTTTACATAGGTTTTTGAGGTCAAAGAATTAGATTTTGTGCACGTCTTAGTTACATAACTTTGCTTACACTAGAATCCAAGATGGCTGCCGAAATAAACCTAATTGTATGGTCATCAATATTCCCTATATTTGAGGTTTTCAATTTCTGAAGCAGATCTATAAAAAATATTTTAGTGTCTTTTTATTTGTTTTGGGGGTCTAGAAATGAAAGTGATAGATGTCTCTTATTCTACGATCCAAGATGGCAGTCACAATTATAGCCCTGGTATATTGCCACCACCATGTGTAATTTGCTGTATCTCGGTGTCTTTGATTAGTCTTCTGAATTCTGAATCAGACGTGTGTTACTTGTATGATGTAGACTTTTCAGGGTTGGCTTCACACAGGCAAAATTCAGTGCAGTCAACTTTGTTCTCTCCATGTGGGTAGCATCTATGGAAGTATAAGTGTCTCATTTTCACCTTATCCACTAGACAATGAGCTTAAAACTCGAGATTCCTATGGGGTTTAGACCTATAAGGTAAGGCCTGTTTTATATCTAGTTTATATCATCAAACCCAGATAAACAAACATAAAGCGCGTTATCTTGGCTTACAACCCTAAACCCTAGATAACAAAGTTAAACCCTTAAGCTGAATACCCAAGGTAAGGCAGTGTTATTTGAGGGTTTGCAAAACCAACCCCAGATAACAGACCTACAAACCTAGGATAATCCTGCTAACACCAAGACAATGAGCCTTATTTGGTTTACACACTTATTCTTCCCTCTATCGAGTTCACAGAAGTACTTGAAATAAGCCTAACCAACTGGCTGTCTTGTTGATTCACCAAGGTCGCTTGTCGGGCATGGTTGCTCCAAAGTGGGGCATACCACGAGATTGTTCAATGCTTTGTGTTGTTCCAACAGCCACACACAGTAGCCTGATCTTTTCCGAATCAATGTAGGCCCATTTTGTGCAGGAAAAATTATACGCCGATTTCCGGTTGGGACTCGCCACTCAGGCTATGAGGCGTCAGCTTCAGGTGGAAGGTGTCCTTCTCCGCTCTCCGGGTTCAATACTAATAGGCATTACTTGTTTTGACAGCAAGTCCTTCTGGTCCACAGGCGGCTCTCTTAACTCCTTAATAGTGCAGGCTTCTGGATTTAAGATTCTGCCGGACATAGGGTGCTTCCATAATATACTTGTCAGCTGCTTTCTTGCATGCCCGCTACCCTTCGACGGATGTCTGGTGGAGCAATTCCTGCCTGGATGTATAGGGTCTCTGTTAATATTTACCAAGACATCCCTGTGATAAGCCGCAAGGGCATTGTAAAGTTGTGTCAAGCTCTTGGCATGGGTTGATCTTCCCCTGCATAGTAGCACAGGGCCAGTGCCCTCTATCGTAGAAAATTTGGGCGAGACACCCCAATCTTGTGCCAGTGAGTTTGTTCAGATATTAATTTTTACTACTGCGTGAACAGACTTTATTCTTTGTCTTCTCTCCCCTTCCAAATACTTTTATCAATGACAAAACTTATACTAAAATACTAAATTCAAATCTTGTGTCTTGATGATCTCCACGTTGGTGGTTTTTCTCATAATGAGGACGGTTGGTCATTTTGTACCCCCATGTCAGAGTCCGGACATACTGACACGGCTAATCAGGGGCTTTATTTCCGTTTAGCTCGGTTTGTTGGAGCTAATTGGGAATTTTTCCCGTTTAGGAATTTAGACATGGACGTCGACGCGGTATCGATCTATCTGGTGGTCCGTTATTTTATGATCGCTTTGAAATGGCCATCTTGCACCATTTTCTACTCACAACGGCGATAACAACACGGACCAATCATGATTCAAATGTGTAGTTTGCCACTTCCCCTTTATAATGGGCTACTAATGATCAACGGAAGATAACGGACTCAGCCCTATGGCCAGTATGTGTGTGTGTGGGGGGGGGGGGTAGGACATGCCATCCTAGACAGCACCAACATCCGCGCGAACCCGAGAGCTAGTCTATTTTCACGACCTACGCTCATACGCGTATCGGACTAAGACGACCTGGACGAAGACTCGACTAATAGTGAAGCCCCATGCAATCCATAATTTCATGACGTGCTTCCTAAGATCGGAATTCCGGAAAATTGGGGAAAACGAAGCAACAACCGAATCATTTGAAACGAATTGCCATAGTTGAAATCATTGCTACTATTTGTAGTATATCGGGTCCACAACCACTCCAGCTTACTGCGGTTTAACCCTTTACCCCTAACCTCGGTCACATACGCCTGCCCGCTTGTGAGGGATTCGTAATAGGGTGGGATCCGACTGATAAAAGTTACCTAGGGGATCCATCAATCTAAAAGGCTCACAATAAGGTGAACCCCTACTCAAGATACACTAAAGATCTGAGAGGTGTTTTAGGGTCAATTCGAGGGTGCTGATTTCAAATCTGCTGCATGCATAATTGATAAGTTGGTGGATAGTGGTGAAATTCTTGTTTTACAAAAGGGACCCTACCCGATTTTATGATCAACATAGGTTTTTCTACGTTCAGTAAGCACATTTTCAAGAACACTGTCATGTCACATCAAAGGTCAGGACATTAAATTTGTTGATTTATTTTAAATAAAATGGATGATAAAAGCCTCTAACGTTAAATGATCAAAGGGGTACTACCCAATTTAAGAGCTAACCAAGTAAAGCACAACCAACTTTTGTGAATATTTTTGCACCTAAAACCTTTACATCATTGATGGTGACAACTTGGAAATTGTTTATTTGCAAACGTGTGAGTTATTCAGATACCTAGGAATAATCATTCCATATTTTATAATAGGCCTATATTTCAAAGCAACGCCATTTTCGCGGCTCAAGAACAAGTAATATTATACTGAATAATACCCAAATGCACTTGAATGCTTTTGATATCAATTTCGTTTACTTTTATCCATTGGCGTACCCGACGTGTTTCATTTGGGAGGGGCCTGCCGTGGCAATAGCTGGGGGGGGAATACGTATTCTCCAATAAGCGTACTTTACCTTGCTTTCCAATGGGGAAAGAGGAAGGGAATAAATTACTGGGGCACTTCAGAATTTGTGGTTCATGAAAAAGCTGGGGTGGCTGGGGATAAGTATCTTTATTGGAGCTATGGGTCGTCCTACTACATCATAAATACACTACCACTGTCGATTTTGATGGCCTCAAAAGAAACCGTTTGATTGGTGTTACCTGACCCCCCTCTTTAAATATAGTGGTGACCCAATTTATTTTGACTAATCTTGTGCCTGAAAGAAAACTAAATAAAAATCATCATACTATAATTTCCAAATGTGGGTATGGTAGTAGTGTAGTAGGATCAGGTTGTAGGGTAGGTGGGTGGTTTGGTTGGTTTGTGGGGGTTGTTTTTTTGGTTTATTGATATTTTGTGTGCAAAGATGATAACCATGCAACACTAAGATCGTTGATAGGACGTGTTATAGTATGTGTGACTAAAAAGACCAATTTTGGCACGAAAAATCGGATGGACACACACTGATACCGATACCGATAGGAGTTACAGTTCTGGACTTTTCTTTGCTCTTTGTCTTTTCAACTCTGCTTATTGGGTGCATTTTGCCTCATAGGTAACTGCACTATTGGTAATGGTTGCACACCATGAGTACGGCCCCCAAAAATTGTTGTATTGGGGTAACCCGCCCTACCCTAAAATTTTGAAAATCGAAGCCCTGTACAAGAGTATACCTACCCTAATTTTTTTTTCTATTGATTTCAAAATCGTTATTTTCAAGCAGTTTTTTTAAACCCGATTTTTTCCGATTTTCTCAATATTTTTTGTGTTTTTTTTGTTCTGGTGTAACTTTGGCAGCTTCTCTTGAATTTTCAATAATAGGAGTCAAAAGTATCAATATTAATACCATTACCTGACTAGTGGTGATATTTGGATGTAGTAATCATTTTATTTAAAAAAAAAATCCGCCCGCCCGACCCTATTTTGCACTGGCCCGTTACTCCAATACAACAATTTGTTTGGCCTAACTGTGCTGTCGCGTTGCTTTCCCAGTTCTCTGGTCAACATTCACAAGCACTTGAGAGTAGCTTTCCAGTGTCTTTGTACATTCCCAGACTAGTTTCGCTAAGGCAATATGTTTTTGGAATACGAGATCTTCCATTCTGACCATAGGACCGGACTACTTGAGTTGATATTTCATCAGCATGTATGGATTACTCATCATGGTGACGAGTGAGAACTCTGTGTCTGCATCTTGTCTGTTGGCCATAATCCTGAGAATCTTCCTCAAGCAGTAGTAAGATGGAAGCGATTCAGAGATCGGGCATGTCGTTGTAGACATTCCAAGTGTTTCGCAACCACAAAGTAAAGTTCGCATAGCAATTGCTTGGTACAGTTTGAGCTTTCTGTCAATGTGCTATCCTCTTTCCCTCCCGTACCTTGCCACGAAGGCGTCCAAAGGCAGCACTGGCTTTACCGATGCTGTTCGTGAACTCTGATCGATGTCGACATAATGGGATAGCGTACTCCCCAAGTAGGAGAAGGTTTTTGTAGCAGGAAGCTTTTCATTGCTGACAATTTGACAGTGATAGTTGGTTCAACATAGGGCTTACTAGGAGCTGGTGGCTATCATAACTTCAGTTTTTTTGGTAACTGATTCAGCCGAACTTGACAACCAGATGCTCCAGCAGAGAACAGTTTACAGTGTGTTGCATATCACCTTCTGAGCCCGCAACAAGAGCGCTGTCATCGGCAAGAGTAGCTCACAAGCGGTTCCTTTTTGAATCTTTGGTATGGTGTGTCGTCGCCTCAGTTGAAATCAAGCAACAATCAATCCATAGTTGTATTTTGATGCCATTGAAATCATTTGTAAAGGCATACTGAAGCATCCCTGAGAACATCATGCTGAATATAGTATTGGTGCAACACAACCTGTTTGACCGAGAAGCTGGCAGATAATTGGGTTTTGATCTTGTTACACGTGCCATCCGTTTCATCATTAATGGGCGCACCATATTGTGGTGATGAGTTTTTTCTTTGGTCATCCAAATGGACATTATTTTCCGCAACCTTTCATGTCAGACTGAACCAAATGCCCTTTTAAGAAGCGACCAAAGTGAACTAACTAAGTTCTGAATTTTGCTCTTGGCACTTCTCATGGAGTTGACAGCCAAAGTCGTTTGGTATCACACGCATTTTTTGTAACCTCACTGACTCTCATGTAGATGGTTTCCAGCTCAGGTTACAGAGGAACGTTCGGATATTTAGGAGCTATGGGTCGCCCTTCTGCTATCTATGCTAATCAGCACCCGAAAATTTACTCAAAACACTTCTTAAACCTTTAGTCAAATAGTTGATCTTTGACATTGTTTAACCCTCGCCTACCGACTATTCACACCTCCAAGTTTTTTCCCGCGGATTGGCTAAAACCCCTTTTTTTGGTGCCAATTTTAAATATAATTGTCCAGTGATATTCCGCTCATTTCATCCAAAAACAAACATCCACGGGAGTATAGGTAAGATACATGGCGATTCCAAAGTGATTGGGGGGGGGGGGTGGAAAGCTAAAACCGACATACCTAGTACGACACATGAGTATCACAGACCCTTGATTGTGATCCTAAATAGCTATGGGTTTTCTCCCTCTTTCCATTGATACCACAATAGACAACATGTTTCGAATACGGTCAAATGATGTATAAAGATTCGCATGTCAGCAAACATCAATTTCCATAGTAAAAACAAAACCGTGTTGAATGGGGAAATATTTCACGCCAGTAGGGGGGGGAGGGAGGAGGGAGAAAAAGGTTAGGATAGCCATCGTCACGCTGGTTTTGGTTCTACTTGATGCGAATTGACTAGTTTTTATATAGTCAGTGAGCATTTTAGTGCTAAAATAATGAGTTGTAATTGCAATATATCATTTTCCCCCTATATCCATGTCTTTCCATGCTTTCAAATCACTTTCCTCAACTATGACGTCATAGTGACTTCATATTTTGGGATTAGGGAGGTAGTATTTTGATACCCATGGAAAGACAAACTCTAAGCTATATCTGTGGTACGCAAATTATAGATCGGATTTTCAGTAACAAACATCACAGGCGTGTGGTAGCCACCCCCCGCCCCTTTGGGCTCAGGTAACTAGGGTTTATTGATATATGTTTTAAAAGACGGAAATCGAGTAATCACCCTTTAAAATCTCACTTTCTACCAAGTGAATTTTGTATGTGGCATCTTTTGGAAATCACACACGCAATTGGACCTAAAACACTTCTTACCGTTTTAGTCAATTAGTGTATCCTGCCATGGTTTGATAACGCTATATTAAAACATAATAAAATCGGGTAATTCCCTTTAAATTTCCACTTTCCATTCCACCACTTTTGGTGATTTTGTTGTTTGTCTATTTGAAATCACAAACCCTCAAATATGACCTAAAACACTTCTTCAACCTTTAAGTCAAATGAATGGATCTTCGCATGGTTTGATAATGCTATAGGTCAAAAATATAAGGAAAATCGGTAATTCCCCTTTAAAATCCCTTTTCCACCACCTGGCAATTTTGCATGGGTATTCGGAATCAGCACTCTCGAATTGTCCGAAAACACCTTCGCAACCTTTTTAGTGTATCTTGAGTAGGGTTCCCTAAAAGATGTCACCTATGTATTCCCCTACTATAGCTACATAGCTTCCCCGTTTTACCTACTACCTCGAAATTCGAAAAGCTTCGAAACATCATAGCCTTGTCACTCTGCCGGTAGAACATTAATTGTCCGGTTTTTGTTTGCTTGCAACATCAGGCTAGCTTTACCTGGTAAACCATAATTATCACATTTTCAGTGTATGACGCTTGAAGGAATCATAAAATGTTTTGAACATTGCCGATTTCAGGATGGCGCGGACATGCAATTTTCCTGGAATTCCCGATTAGGAACTGCCGCGTGCGAATGATTATTGACTTAGTTATTTTGTGCTCTGTTCAAACAATAAATGGGACCGTTCTTTTTAGTTTTAGATTAAAGTGTAAGTCGTTTGAAGAGACTAACATTATTTAATAGTTATCGGGGCCCCCCCCATCCCTTACATGCATTTATTATGTAGTCCCGATTAGGCGTGTCAGATCTGATATGTCAGATCTGAACATTGGGGTCACAAAATGACCCAACTGAGGATGAGTGGGAGTTCATCCAAAGCTTGGAGAGTCTTTCTTGAACAGTCTTCATCTGTGCACTGATTTCGAGATCGTCTGCATCGGATTAAAAACGACAGGTTCAGGCACTCTCAGGTTGTCATTAGTATAGATGTTGAACAGGGGAGATGCGAGCTTAGGATATGCCTTGGGGTGGTTAGTCCATTTGAGCTGTGCCAACGGTTTCTCTTTCTTCTAGCTGAAAAGAACATCCTTGTTGAGCGATCCTTGAGCTCAGTCAAGCAGATGGCCTGGTGAGTTCCATATCTTTTATAGGCATCTGTGAACAGGTGAGAAGTACTGATTAGGTCGATGAAACTGGACTCCGGTACAAACCCCTTCTAGAAACCACTTTCTATGTGTGAGTGAGGTGAGTAATTGGTTGTTGTTGATTTGCCCTGTGAAACCTGCTGTTCTTGCGTAAGGTGTTCGTCTATCCAGGTTAGATACGATTGAGGCAGGAGACGTTGAAAGAGCTTGTAGGTAGAGGAGTGGAGATTGGTCAATATCTCTGGGATTAGATGATTATTCACAGGCTTAGGATTTCTCACACAATGTACTCCTCTTTGATCTTGGGAACCTGTGAGAACTAAAGTATTTTGACATTCTGGCCAGTGATTTAAGGTTTGGGTATTCATGGTATTGATGATTTAGGATTTTGATGTCTGTTCTATAGGTTTTTAAGAATGATGTCAGCTAGGCATCTATAGAAAGCGATGGTGTTTGATATTTGTTCAAAAAACATTATTGCAAGTGTTACTGATGGGAAGCTTATGCTTCCTATGGTGACATGGATAGGTCAATGCTTGTTTGTAATTAGTTCTAGCAAAGCAACAAGTCTTGTGCTGACGTACAGAGACAAAAGTCTTTATGTATTTGTAGTGGGTTATTGTAAATTTCATAGGATTCAGAGACTTGTTATAGCTTAGTTTTGATGTCAATGGCTGTGAGTAATGCTTCTTGTGGACATTTATTGGTGTTGGGTAGGTAAAGGTGACGGACCTGTGTACACAGGAAGAGTGCCCATCTCTCTATGAGAAGGATTGGGCCAGACTCCACCATATAATGTTGCTGTAGGGGCTCGCTACACCTCCTATACAGCGAGTCTGTTACTTCCCGAAATTGTATAATGCCGGTACCATTTATAACCTGGGTAGGGAGGAGAGAGTAATCGAGGTTAAGTAAAGCGCCTTCTTACTCAAGGGCGAAACGACAACCATTGGCCACAGGGGGGGCTCGAAACACAAACCTTGCGTGCGAGTCAGGGCGCTTTATCCACTGGGACCACAGTGTTAGGGGTATTAGGTGCATAGGTATACTTGTACGGTACTCACAACGCTGCGGTCAATTTATTGTTTTCTGTGGTTTCCTTATGCAGTTTTGGTATAGAAAAATAGTTTTCACTGCAGCGAATATATCATGGCTGTAGGATCTATTGTTCGTGTCTCAAGTGTGTGTTTTGTACCAATGCTGTGTTTCTTCTTTAAGCCGAAGGGGATGCATTCATGAGAAAACCCCCCCCCCCCCCAAAAAAAAAAAAAAAAAAAAAAAAAAGGTATATTTGGTGAGTGTTAAGGTGGGGTATAGCCGACTTTTTATTGATAGTTCTAACTTTGCTCATTAATGTAATTATATTTTCTATTATTTATAAATATAAGGATCCAAAACGGCCCATGCCCATATCATGATATTTCATTTGTACACAAACTTTATATGGATTCATTCGTCGTTGCGTCACGGGGATTGGCAGCCTCATGTACCCATCATCGGCTTAAAATATACCACTCAGTCACCATACAAGATGGAAATATTGCTGGGTAATTTCGTGAACACAAGCAACCCCGTTTACTAAGGATGGTCATCAGACATGCTTTGAAGCTAGGAAATAACAGCATATAATTATGTACTGGTTGGCCAATTTGGAAGCCATCTTGGATTTTAGAGTGGATAAGGACATGAAATTATTAAACAAATATGAATTTCTGACCCTAAAAACATGGGTTATAGACACAAGAATTATGCTCAATACAAGCTCAGAGGCGCGATAGGCCCCAATTTAATATACGAAAGGCAGCATTTAAAAAGGAGGTTATTTAGGCAGCCATCTTGGATCTAGTGTAAAGCAAAGTTATGCTAACTCAGAGTGCACAAAATCAAATCGGTGACCTCAAAAACCATCTTCATATCTGCTTCTGAACCCGAGGATATAGCTTATGTTGTGTTATGACGGCCATATTGGCGGGAATCTTGGATTGTAGTAATGAAGACATCACATATTAAACCAACATCAAATATGAATTCCTGACCCTTTAAAACATGGGTATAGACACCAGAATATTTAGCCTACGAGCTCAGACGCTCAGATTCGGCAAATTTAATTACGAAAGGCGGATATTGAAAAATGGCCGCCAATATACCAAGATGGCGGCCGGGCCCCCCGAAAAAATGCAAACATAGTTTGTGATTAATTTTATGAGTACTTTGTGCAAAAAATCATGAGTTTGCAGAATCTACCCGAAAATGCCCACTCATTTGATTTCATGACACAAGTACATACACATTACCCCGATGAGCTTGAACGCAAAGGGAACTTACGCCCTCAGTTGATCAAGGAGTCAAAACCTAACATTTGAGATAAAGTCGTCTCAAACAATCGGACCTTGTGTTGGCGTTGCTCCCGTATGATTAACAAAGGATTTGAATGAAGTGTTTAATAAAGCAAAACCTGTCAAATTGTAATGTGCGCTAAATATTAACGCACAACTTTCACATTAGGATGAGACCCCTAATTCGTTACCAGACAAGAACCAAACGATAATTACAAAACAAGACTTGAGTATAATTTTTAAGATTATTTCATATTGAATAATAATAATATTGCTGAATTAAATTAGTTCAAATGTTTGTGAATTTATAAAATAGATCATTTTCGTACTGTACTTTTTCTCAACGAAGCATGTAGGTTCATTTCTATGATTTACAATTCTAAACAAATTTAGGACCCATACATAACGCAGTATGTAAAATGGGTTTGTCCACCGGGTAACCGCGTACGCCACCATAGGTGAGAAAAAAATTCATACATTCTAAATAATTGTCAAGGGGGATAAACCCTATTAAATGCATGGTGAGTAAAATCTTAGTCCAATGAAGTAAACCTTATGTATTGTTGAGTAAGATTGAAATGTATTTTTTTTTTCAGGATAAGCGTGATACTGCATATCTAGAATATAATCCACCTTTGAAAAAAATAATTTTACAACTCTATCTTGTATAAAAAAACTTCGGTTCACATTAGGAGGAAACACTTGTTATGCAAAAATTTACTCTTTGTTACCGAATCAGTATTACTATGTCAGTATGAAGTGCCTGTTGTATACAGCTATATATTTAACGAATCGGCTGATTGATTTGTAACAAACAACTAAACTGCAGTCTAAGCACAGATATATATAAACAAGGTAGCACCCTCGGGTCATGTGCGTTATATATTTGACATGTTCCGCTGGTGGTGGCCTATGTATATATGCACTCAGTTGAAAAATTTGTCAAATTATCACTTGTATCAATTTATATTTCGTGTTTAAAGTAAAAGGTAGTTCTATAACTTAGTATGATTAAGAGATTGAGTGCAGAGATTTACACAGTCATCACATGCTGCGCTGTAGAAATAATTTAAAATGAAAGAAAGAATAGAAAACGACTCGCGCGCGCCAAACTGTACCGCACAAATGCAGTACAGTTTGGCTACTTCCCCTAGGAATGATAAGATTCAGAGTTTGGGATCAATCAATCTAAGGCAAGGAAAACACTTTGAGGTATTGTCTTTATTTGTCTTTACAATAACATTAAGTAATCGAATCTTTTCGTTTTTTATACCATTAAGATGAAAAATCTCTGAATTTTTGGAACAATCTTTTTAATTTAGATACAGAAGGGGAGGATTGGGGATGGGAGGAAATCCGCTCATGTAATTTTAAGTGTGCTATTGAAGCCCAATTTATTTTAAAATATTTCATAGGACCATAGCACTCAATACTTTTTTACTCAAATTGGTAGGAAAGTTTTGCTTTTTGTTCCTTTTGTGCTGAAGTTCCTGAGACTTTTGTTCATTTGTTTTATGATTGTGAAAAAGTGAAACTAATTTGGCAGGAGCTTCAAAATCTTATTAATGCAAAATGCCATTTGGATTATGATTTCAATAATTTTGATAATTTTGTTCGTTTCCCTCTTGAAATATCTGATGTTATGTACTAAATTTTATATTTATCGTTGTAAATTTCAAAATGATACCCAAACTTCAGGGCCTCTAAAATATTTTTAATTATTTAACACTTAAGTGACCAAGGGGTTTTCACTCCCGTTGGTGCCCAAGGGGGGGTCCATGGGACCCCACACTAAGGAAACCACTTTCCCGAAGGAATTTTTGCACGAAATTTATACCACATGTGGAGGGTCATAAGACAACCCCAAATCAGCAATAAAAAATGAAATTTGTTATTTGGGCTGCAAATTAGGGGCAAAACATTGTTTTCAAAACATGCGAAAATTGGACAAAAAGACGGAAATTACAAATGAACCTTGCGCTTACATCAAACTTTTTGAAAACGTATTTTATGTTGATATCTATTCTAGAAGACCGAAATTACTTATATTTAACAAAAAACCTGCAGTTTTAAGGAACCTGTATTTTTTACGGGTGTTGCAAAATACACGTCATTTTCCCATAGACTTGTACAGTAACAATGTTACTAATAATTGTTTACTTACATGTATGTGTGAACATATATCAGCAAAAAAAAATTAGCTTTGGTTCTTTGATAATTATAAATATTCTCAGATGACTTCCGGTAGTGCCCAGGGGGGGGGGGGGTTCCATGGGACCCCCACTAATTAACTCATTAACGGCTTGGCCGATTTTAATTTTTTTGGTATGAAAAGAAGCGCATTTAAAAGTCAGACAATTACACAAAATTTCGGCGCAAAAATCCCACGCGTAAAGCGGCCAGCGCGAAAACAAATTTTGGGGGTCCATAGGAACCCCCCCCCCTTGTTCACTTAAGTGTTAATGCAACATAGAGTATAACCTAGCTAAGAATGGGGCAAACTTTTACAACACTTCAAAAAGTGGTATGTGGACCTGGAGTGACCGTTTTGTTTTCCTTTTTGCAAATTCATTTCCAAGTGTAATGTGCTTCTGCTTTTTATCCTTGCATTTTTGTGCATTTTGTCAGTTTTGTTTTCATCTGTGCCGCTGTTTCTGATTCTTTTCTTAATTCTTGTGATTATTTTTGTTTTATTTGTTTGTTTGTGTTTGTTTGTTTTTTGTTTGCTTTATGTTTTGATTGATTGATCGCCTTGGTGTCTTGAGGAAATGACATTGTTTTGCACAGCCTCGCCTGCATGCTTTTGAGTTTCTCGACCCAATGCCGTTCACTAAGATTTGCTACAGTTCTTTGGTAGGCACCAGTAACTAATCAAATACATTGAAGAAGTTCGTAGTGTTGCATGCATAATATGAGCGAATGACTCATTGTAGCTTCATCTTAAAGGGACATAATGGCATGAAAAAATATTCAGACGTAATGAAATGGATCCTTATTGAAATCACTTCCGCAAAATTAAAACCAATTTAGATCTTTACATTCTGTAAAAACAGTAAAAACTGCGAGTTTTCACAATTCAAAAGCATTCAGACCGGTGTGGCAGGAGATATAGTCCTCCGGGATCACAGTCCGAGAACAATGGTGAACAATAGGGCAATCGATTCAGTTGACTCTTCACGCAACGTTAGTTTCACGCTTTATTCCGTTGCCGTCTATGGAGCCCGGACTATGATACCTGCCGGACTATGATTACTTTCACACCGGTGTAGAAGTAACCATTGTCCGGCGTACTCATAGTCCGGGAACAATGGTGAACAAAAGGGCAATCGATTCAGTTGACTCTTTACGCAACATTAGTTTCACGCTTTATTCCGTTATCGTCTATGGAACCCCGGACTATGGCTCCCACCGGACTATATCTGCTTTCACACCGGGATTCAGACACTGTACTTCAGGCTAGTAAGATATTGATCAGAGGGTCGTCGAGTGTCAAATTGTGTAAACACGTATTTCAATACAGAATAAATCGCAATCTCATCATAGTGCGCAGTTCACACTCCATAGAAAAACGTTTTACACAATTTGGCACTCGCCAGTGGTGGAAGGCAAGTCATTCGTGGCAATTCATGCCACAGAAATCAAGGGTGTTGACATCCCTGCCAGAATTTACACTGTTCTAGTATGTTTTGTGACACAATTCAAAAGCTATTCAATACGGTGTGCAAGCAGATATAGTCCGGTAGGAGCCATAGTCCGGGGCTCCCCCACGCCAAATTCCAGTTGATCAGAGTTGAACTGGTTTCAACTGGAACCAGTTGAATCCCAGTTGATCCAGTTAGATATCCAGTTGTGAATCCAGTTGAAGTAGTTGATTCCGTGACGGGAAATGGAACAATTTTCAACTAGGATTTTACTGACAGTTGAAACTCAGTTAAGAACAGCTTTTAAAAAACAGTTTAAAGGACAATATCAGTGATTTGAAAAAATATTTAAATTTGCAGGGATAGCTTCTCAAAGTGAAGGATAAGTCGGTAGAATTCTCATAAGTTACTTTTTCCCAGCATGTAGAATTGAAAGAAAGGAAGAAAACGTATGTTCCAAGGATCGATAGCATTCAATTACGTGTTGGAGTAAATGTCCGTTCGTGACAGTAATGACTAAAATCTCCGGTCCTGTCCTTATTAGGCAGCTTCTGGTCTTATCATTTGCAGGGTATGTTAGGTACCTGTACTTGTTAGGGTACATGCTAAAATCTGATTTTTGATGATTTTTGCGATTTGCTGATTTAGGCATAATCACTGATTGTGTCTTAAACACAGTTGAAACAGTTAGTTCCGTCACGGAAAAAATAAAACAACTTTCAACTGGGTATCAACTGGAATTTTTGACCTGGGCCATAGACGATAACGGAATGAAAGCGTGAAACTGAATGTTGCGTGAAGTCAACAGAATCGATTGACCTATTGTTCACAGTGTTTCCAGCGATATGAGTACGCGACAATGGTTTCTCTACACCGGTGTGGCAGGGAGATATGGTCCTCCGGGCTCCAGTCCGGGAACAATGGGGAACAATAGGGCAATCGATTCATGACTCTTCACGAAAACATTAGTTTCACGGTATTCCGTTGTCGTTTATGGCGCCCAGACTATGATACCTTGACGGAATATATTACTTTCACACGGGATTAGCACATATAGCCAGGGGCGTCCCCAGAAATTTAAATGGGGGGCGTGTTGAGTCTCTGGGCCGACAAAACCAGGGTCCGGATTCAGGAATTATCAATTTTTCCGGCTCGCTGCGACCGCCGGGTAGGTAGTACATAAAAGTCAGTAATTTTATGATTTGACCCAACACAAATTACAACAGAAACAATTTTTGGGGTTAATATACTGTGAAATAGTCCAAAAATAATATAGTAAAAGTCTACTAATCAACCTAGTGGAACGTATAGAAATAAAGGGGCAAGTTGTACAGGGGTACAATTACGATTGTTCGGAATGATTGAAATGATGACTCCAATTTATTGAGCTACTCCTAAGGTTAAAAAAGGTGATAGTTTGCCTCTACGCGTTATAGTTTTAGGAATAGGCAAATAGTCACATAAAGTTCAAGGTCATCCTGGGGTAAAAATCATAGAATGGTCCCCGATTTGATCGGACTGGTTGTAAACTGTTAAATTTGTCCCCACTAGATAAGTAAATTACAGAGAATTACAGAGCTATGACTAGTGACCTCTCAATAGACCCTGTTAGTCCCCAATCAAATTTTGCGTTCCAATACGCAACGAATATAGATGGTGCAACCAGTATATTTTCGGTTCTGTACCTTAGACGAACTTTGGACCACCATTTTTATAACGAACGGATATATCTGAAAATTACCCCCATGTGAATGGAACCTATTTTGACTCCATTAACTATTGAACTACAACTGCAGATAGGGCAAACTATACCTTTTTTTAATCCTGGAAATGTAACGAACCACGTTAGCATACTTTTTCGACGCGTTTTTGATACTTTTTCATTATTTGGACCCCTGTATAAAACTGACCCCCCTTAAAATTAGTTCCCTCCTTGGATTTTAAGTAGACTTTTGGTATGTGTTTTTAAAGGTATTCTCAATACTATTCTGTTGGAATGGATTTCTGTTGCAATTAGTGTTGGGTTAAGCCAGCAGTCATTCCATTTTGACTGGCCTACAAAGTTTTTTTTTCACTCGGATTCAAAATTCCGAAGAGGAGGAGGGGGGCTGATCAACATACCGCGCGGCGGCCGATGCCTGTTAAGTCCTTCTGCCTCTACAAAAAACAAACAAACAACACAAATAGGGGAGAGGGCGCCGAAAATTAGCCCTAAAAATGTCCATTTGCCGACATAATGCCGGACAATGGACATTTTGCCGACAGAAAATGTGGTAAATTGGGTTGGTGTCACATCCCCCACACCCCACCTCTGGGACGGCCCCCTGTGCATATAGCAATGGTCTGTGAGCTGATGACTGCATGCTTTCAAGTTTGTAAATGCTGCCAGTAATGTCAGGCATCCTTGGCTGAGAATGTATTGTTTGAGACAGAATAGGCACACGAGTAATGGCTGTATTTACGGTTAAATACTTTCAAAATCCGGTAATATTTCACTTCAAGTTGTCTTATCTTTTGTTATATATATAGGACTATATACCCCCAAAGAGGTTTGAGAACTTTAAAAGGTAAAGGGCCCCAGTATGAGTCCGTTAGAGTATTGGCTATTTTATAGTGGTTAGTATTTCTAAGAGTTAATTGAGTATTTTAAGTACATTTTCGTATATGTCGAAATTCTTAATTACGTTTTACTGTAAACGAATTGATAGTAGTTAGATTTGTAATGTGCGCTAAATCGAACGCAACTGTCACATTTAGGATTTAAGATCCAATGTCTTTACCGAGACAAGAACAAAACGATAATTTACAAAAGGCTAATAATATTAAGGATATTCATATTGAATAATACTAATATTTTCTTTCATTGTAAAATATTCATAAAATGTTTGTGAATTTATTACAAAATAGATGATTGCCCATGCATCAACAGGTTGCGCCACCGGCTATAAACTTGCGGACGCAAGTATGGTACCAAAAATTCATAATTCTAAAAACTATAAGGAATGTATAAGGGTATAGCCCTCTATTTTCAGTTAAATCTTAGTCCAATGGAGTAAACCTTACTTGTTGTTGGTAGTAGATTGAAATTGTATTTTTTTTAAATTTCCATTATAAGCGTGATACTACCCATATCTTAGAAAAATATAATCACCTTCTTATCTTGCATAACAAACTTCGATCACACACGGGATTAAGTGATAGGAAACACTTGTTATGCAAAATGTACCTGTTTGTTACAGAATAATTACCTATAAATGATGTATATATGAAATGCCTTTGGTATACAGATATAATATTAACGAATCGGCTGATTGATTTGTAAACAAAACCACACTACAACTGAATTGTCTAAGCAGAGTATATATAAACAAGGTAAGAGCACCCTGGGTCATGTGCGTTATATATTTGACATGTTCCCGGTGATGGGCTGGCCATTGTCTATATCTAAAACTCAGTGAAAATTTGTCACGATCCGTGTACCAATTTATATTTCTGGGTTTAAAGTGTAAAGGGTAGATCTATAATTTAGTATGATTAAGAGATTAAGTACAGACATTTACCCACAATGTTAGAAACTCAGTGAAAATTTGTCAAATTTCTCACTTGTATTTATATTTCCTGTGTGAAGTGTAAAAAGGTAGATTGAAACAACTTAGTATGATTACGAAGATTAAGTCCAGACATTTACCCACACTGTTAGAAAATTTTCCGTAAATTTACGGATATTTCTGGCAGCAGAATTTCCAGACTTTTTAGGGTAAATATACAGAATTTCTGTCATTTAACGGAACTTTGACAGTAATTTTACAGAAATTTGTCTCTTATTATGGAAAAAAATGTGTATTTTAACAGAATTTTCCGTAATTTAAAATTACGGAACGGAAAAAAGTCCGGAAATTTTGCTGTCGGAAATTTGTTAAATATTTCCGTAAATTAAAATTTTTTATGTTTTTTTTTTTGGTTTGTTTTTGTTTTCTAAAACAGATTACGGAAAATCTTTTTTCTTAATTTACGTAAATTTCTAACAGTGCAGTCACATGCAACGCTGCAGTATATACAGTTTGGCGTTAAAAGATTTAGAGTTTGGGATCAATCAATTTAAGGCAAGGAAAATACTTAGAGGTTTTGTCTTTATTTGTAAAACATGCCACATTAAGCAATCGAATCGTTTCTTATTTTATACCATTAAGATGTCACTTAACATAAGCATATCCCTCCATCATTTTTGGCAGTGATATGCTTCGCTGACCGCCGTAAATCTAATTTAAAATTATATTTAGAACAATCTCTCTTTTTGTCTCTCCCTCTCTGTTATATTTACTAAAACTACTAAAAGACTTGGCTGGGAATTGAACGGGCGACCTATAGAATGCGATTCCAGGGCTCACCCATCTGAGTGAACTGACCAACTGAGCTATTCTGCTCCTTGTTGTAGACAGGTACATCTCAGGTCATAACTATTTTTTTTTTTGTACCAGAGTTCATGTTTACAAAAAAATTCGGTTGAAATTTCAACTACTTAGTTCTACAACTACAACAGAAAAAAAATCTGTTGTTCGTTCGCGTCGAAGGACAGTGCCTAAAACTACAATACAAAGTACCTTTTCACGTGAAGTTAATCTTGCAGAAATGTAGGAGAATATCGTAGGAACAAAAAAAACAACCGAAGCACTGATGTTGAAATTTACGACAAAAGGTGCCATTTTCGATCGTTACCGTGCCCTAAATAATAAATTATTAACACTCAGTGATTGATTATGAACACTGCAACATGTTTGTAGCTGTTAATAATCAACCACTGAGTGTTAATAATTTATCAGGCAACATGTTAATATTTCGATGTAAACGTGTTTTAGTGTTAGGCCTAATCAAATTAATTACTTTTTTAGCACTCACATTCTTTCCTGTATTTTGACCAAACTTGGTCTCATGCATCATTGACTAAGACAGTGTCAATTCATATGGTATTGACCCCTATGCGACCTTTAACCTAGTCAACGAGGTCAAGTGATGTTTTGTTTTAACACGTTGAAGTGTTAAATAACTGTTAGCCATATCATTAACACTTCTATTTAGAGTGCATCCCCTATAAATGAAACCATACCATCGACAATATGCATGGGCGACACGAATTAAAAATCAGAATATAAATGACTTTTATTTTCAATTATGTAATTTTAGTTCATTTTTATTTATTTTTGGATTAAAATATTAATTTTGCAACAGAATTAATAATCCATTTTTTATTATTTTGTTTCTTTGTCAATATCCTCACTATATATGAACGACTTTTACAACGGTATCTCCAAACTTTCCTCCATAGTTACGGAACAAACCAAGAGATCGATGAAGTACCATAAACGTAACTATAACTAAGTTTAAGATGCTGACTTTCAAATCATGAACAGATGTTTCACTATCAGGGTACTCATGCAAGCAGCTTTTAAAATTCTATTTAAATTTCCACGAAATGCTTCGCCTTGCTTCAATTTCGTGTTGTCAAAATACTATTGTATACTATTAAGTGTAATTATTTGAACACCCGCCCTAATTTACTTGATGCCATAAATACAATCAATTTTGGCCGTTTTGCATCTTTTTTAAAAAAAAATAAATCTTAAAGAAAAGTTCAATTTAAAAATGTCCCTGCATTTTAATAAACAAATAGAAGTTACATTTTAAGATGAAGCCTTCAAGTTAAAGGGATTAGCAACAATAATGCATGAGTCGAGAATGCATTTTAACTTATAAATCAAGGGCAAGTGTGTACAATTCCTATAACTGCTTTAATGTTGAAACAACCACTAATAGTGAAAAATGAAGTATATGATGAAATTTTGTCATACCGACTCCTGTAAATAGACATAAAGCGACGGCATCTCAAAAATCGGGGGCGATCTACTAAACAGCTGATTGTGGGTTTACACCAGTACAACCAAAAAAAGCAATATGTTGTGTTTGATGTCAACTGTATTGATCATGGGTGCACAATATCACGCTGAAAAATCTGTGATATCACCTGGAAAGGCTTTTTTGATCTCAGTTGGAATTTTGATACGCACGTATATAAATTTCCCAGATCAGATAAAAGTACTGCCCTTGGTCTTTAATACACAGATTCAAGCCAACCGCCTTGCAGGTTATATGTTCGCATATCCATTCCATTAACAAAAATATAAAATTGAAATTTTGATGATTTTTTTCGATGTGTTTCGGTATTAGCAAACGCTGGTAATCCCTTTAATCATTTGAGTGCAAAAAATGAATGTTTTAAATATTAGCCACCGCATCTTTGAAGTCCAAAGAACGGCAAAACTAAGTGTGATTTTCTTTAAATACCCTTAACCCAAAAGCCAATAGTCCGCCTGGAACCACTGTCCGGGCTCCACAGAACGACATAACTAAATGTTGACAACGAAATAAATGTTTGACATTTATAGTATCGTTTTCACAATGTATCAAACAAGCGCTTTACATTTATTTCCGCGCTGCCACTATAGAATATGTCCAGCTGTTCCTTACAAGTGCCCACGGCATACTCATACTTTTGGGCGGCCTCAATGGACAATATTCCTAACAGCGCCACAGTTAGCACCTGATGGAGAGATGCACGCGATGTAAAAAAGTTCCCAATACATAGCCTCACGGCTGACTGATTTCGGGCTAACAAACTTTCTCTGCAATGTTTAAAACTAACTACATACATGCTTATTCTTCTCACACACAACACTAATCACAACCAAACTGAACAATAGATAACCAGACAATCTCCCAGTACGCTCAACCAAATTTCTGAGCATCACAATCGACGACAAACTAAACAATGGAATGAACACTTAACTCTGTTCAATACCAAAGCGTCCTCACGCGAATTGGTACAAATCGTACAGAGTAACCAACCCACCCCCCTTCCATACTACACCTAAATCACTTAACAACACACTAGTTCTCCCATACCTTAGCTACTGTAACATTATTTGGGCCTCCAACATCATTCAACGACTCCACCAAACTAAACACACACAGAAATGGGCCATTCGCACTATCACCAACTCAACCCCCAGAACTCACACATGGCCATTATTAACTCACTGCACACTTAAATTAGAGCACCTCAACCACTTCAAACAGCGCTCTTCATGTGTGAAATCAAACAATCATTTACTCCGACTTCAGCAAAGTACTTTACCACAAACAGGACAAATCCACAGCTATAACGCCAGACAAGCCGACAAAACTTTATTCCCCTCCCAAAAATCTTCCTCTGAAAAGCCTTTTTCAGTTATCACGGCGAAAAGCTTGGGAATGATCCTCCCGAATCATCACAAACAAGTACAAACAAAATACTTTAAAGCTCAACTGAAAAAATTCACAACCATACCATCTTTTTAAATTTCTCTCCAGTCCTTATTTCTCTCCTACCTTTTCTCATCCCATTCTATCTATATTCTTTACCTTTTCTTCACGTCTATCTCTTCTATCTCTGCTTCCTCATTATGTATTTTTATTACATACCTCAGAAAGACATGTTGAAAGTCGTTCCTTCTTGTCCAAATTCCCCGGATCCGTATTCCCTCCACGTGGTTTGTTTAGCGTAGATAATTGTTTGTTTTGGTTTGGTTTGTTCTTTGGTTATGTCTATTTGCCTATGTAATTTTATATATCACCCCTTATCATTTGGTAATGATTGAGTATTTTTGGGACTTGTATGTATTACAGGGCCAGCAATAACCATAAGCCCAATCGGGTTGTCCATTACTGGTCCTAGCTATCATATCCCTCACCAGGTCATTCTTATGACATCTACAATGATTCTTTAGGTATTATTATATAATATAATTGTATTAGACATTCTGTCATGTACGAATGTTATGCTGAATAAACTGAAAATGCATCGACACACAGGACCTTTGGGTCATGAGACAGTCGTTGTATCGACTGGACACATGTGGCCCTTATAGCGTGAAACTATGCTGCGTGAAGAGTCAACTGAATCGAGTGCCCTGTTCGTTACAGTTGTACTGGACTGTGAGTACGGCGGACTATAATTACTTCTACACATACTTCAAACATGCTCAACGTCCTGAGTTCTACACCCTTTCCTACAGTCTCTCTCATTGGCTCATTACATGATATAACATGACATTATTAAAACTCGGAGTAACCAATCAAAATTAACCTTCTATTAGTAGAGGAGCAGAATATCATAGGGGCCTTATTTAAGGAGTTCGTTTACCTCCCACTACAGAAAAGGTTTGACGCATTTGGTAGTTAGTATGGACCCTCTACATCAATGCTAGGTAGGTAGTACTCTCAAATTGTGGTATCACTTTTTCAATAGGGGGCAATTTAAGTTTACACAGGGGTCAAATTTTTAAAATTCCCCAATACTGTTGAAATGTATGCCATATTGCCTATCTAATCATAAGGATTCCAAAAATGTATAGTTTGTACCACCTACGACCATTGGAGTTATAGGGTAAAAATGACAAAAATGGTAAAAAGGTCAATCTCAATTTGTATAGGGTCAACATTAAAAGTTACTCTGATTATATTTTAAATACTTGCAAATTATTGCCTGCGGTAAGAGGACTCCTAAAAAGTATAGTTTTGATTATGTTAAATGTTTACTTACGGAGATACGGGTCAAAAAAGGTCAACACCAATTGGATTATGTTGCCCAACTTGCCCTATGACCTATTTTGTCCCGTAACATGGTAACTATGCATTGCAGATGGTACAAACTATTCCTTATTTTGACACATTAAGCTAGATGAACAACTTCTCTCAATTTTTACCAAAATTGGAGCAACTTCTGATTTTGACCCCTGTACAAATAGAAATTGACCTTTTTACCATTTTAACCATTTTTACCCTATAACTCCCAAACCAATGGTCATAGAGGATACAAACTATACATTTTTGGAATCCTTATGACTAGACGGACAATATGGCATACATTTCAACATGATTGGAGCATTTTAAAAATTTGACTCCTGTGTAAACTTAAATTGACCCCTATTGAAAAAGTGATACCACAATTTGAGAGTACTACCTACCAAGCATTGATGTAGAGGGTCCATACTAACTACCAAAGGTGTCAAACCTTTTCTGTAGTGAGTGGTAAACGATGATGTTTGACCTGGGTCCCAGTTCCTCCTCTATATATATCGCTATGCACTTTTCAGCATTTTTCTGTCTGATTGGAAAATTACATCATTTAAACCTACACTGCTAAAATCTTGATTTAATTTGTACTCAATGTTGATTAAAATGGGGACAACTCTTTTTGTTGAGTAAATTCTCAAAGTTGAGTAAAACTTACGCAAAGCGGAGTATATTTCATTTCGCCCTAAAAGGCGTAAGGGATGATCAACTTTGACTAAGATTTTACTGTTATGACGTCTCGTGGATGTCAAAGGTCAGAAATACCTTTCAAATACAAATAAATGAGCCTTGTGCACAAGTGATCTGAATTTTATAATATAACACAGATTTAATGATTTTAATCAGAATGGTTCAAGAATTATGTCCAAAACATAATTACAATAACAACTTTACATGATTTATAAACTAAGATACTTTTAAGTATTCAAGTCCTCTAGTGTCCAGTGTTACAAGCAGTGTTGCAGTGTCCTTATATGTCCTGATGTCCTTACAGCAAAGACTCCAAAATGACAGCATGCAATAATATTCCAAGGGTAACAATATCCATAGGAATCTTCTGAGTCTTGAAGGTAATTTTGTCCAGCAGTTCAAGACGACGGGGTTAAATAAGTCCCTCGACGACACTAATATTCCACAGTATATCAGTCCAAGATAATCACCACGCCACGATTTCCATCTGTTCACAATTTGGAATCCTATTTTGATTCCCAGCACTTTTTGGCTTCAAAGACGAGAGTAGAATAATTACAGCGCCTTCGCTCACATGAAATTATAAATCCTGGCACTAGGTACTGTACAGGTCTGCTACTCATTGCAGATTAAAACTAGCTAACTTCTAGCTACTTTTTACTGGTGGCTGCTGGCAAATCTAACCTCCCCAAACTCTCCATTATATTTTGATTTCACAAAGTTCCCAAGTCTTAAAATAGATATTACCACAGCATCATGCATAAACATAACTTGCACTAGCTGACCAATTGGACTTCACATAAATTACATCATCTGCAATTGCATCACCTCACATTTATAACATCATGGGGGAATCCCCAAATTTTGCAATGTTTTTCTTAAAGCATAAACAAGTTGACTCAGTTTCTACGTTTAGGATTCCGGGGAATCCCACTCATCTCTTGCTTGATGTAAATAACAGGTACATTTTGCACAAACAACACTAGGGGAATCCCCTTTCTCTTTTCAACATAAACAAAATACTTTTCCTGTGAGAAATCTCTTCTCAAATAAAATTGAGAAAATAATATTTTTAATCACAAAATTTGAGGGTAATATAACATTACTCAACTGAAAAATTGTTCCGTTTTTAATCAACATTAAGTAAAATATTTTCAGAGTACTAGTATATGAATACCCAATCAGATTAGCTGATAATACTTAGTACGTCGAAAAGTACCCTCACTCCCCCAGTGACCTAGCCATTGAGCGCCGAGCTGGCGCGCTCCATAGGTAGATCACTTATAGGGGCGACTGGTGCTTCTAGATGGACTAAATGCCGGGAGGCTTTCACCCAAGGCAAAGGCCTCATTTTCACAAAATTTTGACGGGAATTGGGCTATTCCATAAAATAAATGCCCACACTGTATGTTTCAATGACAGAATGTTTGGAATTCTAAACTTAACCTCCAATTTTGGAAACGTTTCACGGCGATTCCGAGATTTAGAGAAAGCCAATTAGGCCTAAATATTACCCTACAAAAAATGTAAAGGGGACGGACCTGTGTGAACACAGGAACGGAGTGCCCATCTCTCTTTGGATGCGATTGGGCCAGACTCCACCATATAATGTTGCTGTAGGGGATCGCTACACCTCCTCTAGTCCTCTTCAACGAGTTTGTTACCTTTCCGACATTGAATATTGCTGGTGCTCATTTATACACCTGGGTAGAGAGGAGTACTTGAGGTAAAGCGCCTTACTCAAGGGCGCAACACATTGGCCACATCTAGTTCGTAATGCAACCCTAAATATACGAGCAAATCAGACGCATTCTTTTATAATCGGAATGACGTTTTCGTTATGGACCGCTCTATTTTAGGTTTGCAGAAGAGTGTACTTAAAAACGTGTAGCAGCAGATTTACTGAATTCACAATAAAACTCAGATAAAATTACTCACCCAAGTTGTTGCTAATGTCCTATAATACAAATCATCGACAGTGATTTGCAAAAAAGGCTTAGAAATAAACAAAATATACATCTACAATTTGCTTTCACATGTTGAGTAATGGCGCTAGTAATTGCCGCTGTAGTCACTGCTATACAATTATATATGGAAGGATTTCCCCTGAATTTTGTATCTCAGAATCACTAATTATGAATTTTATGCATCTATTATGATAAAAGACCTTCTCAGGTAAGCGTGTGCCTTGTTTTACGAGCGAGGATAATATAAGAAACACTTTTTATTAGCTCCGAATATTTGCGAAACCTTTTTTCTTCGGAGCCTATTCATTTACACTGCTACAGGTTTTTGTATACGGAAGTGTTTCTACCGTGATGCGAGTACGCCCAAATAAAAAAAAAAAAAAAAAAAAAAACGCCCAAATAAAAACGTTCATCACGGTAGAAGTTCCTTTTACTAGCCACATCGGGGCTCGAACTCGCAACATTTGGTTTGTGAGCCGGACGCTCTATCCGCTGGACTACATGTGCCCCTACAACTAGCATAAAAACTATTTTAACTTTCAGCCATTTTGGTTTTGTGATTTGCACTTACGTAGCTGGACGTCCTATATTGATTATAGTTAGAGAGTGGAATAATCTGTGACCGCTTTGTTAAATTTGAAAAGACCCGAAACATACAATAGAGCAGGAGCAGAATATCATAGGGGCCTTATTTAAGGAATTCGTTTACCCCTCACTACAGAAAAGGTCACATGTTTGACCTGTGTCCGTGCTCCTCCTCTGCAATAGGATGTCGGCGTTTCAATTTGAACACAGAGAGGTTGCGTGTTACAAGCGCTGGACCCCGTTGGTCTTTCCCTACAACATGGTCGTCTTTTGCAGAGTGTTTCCTACGTCCCAACATGGATACGTCTACAATTTTCAAATGCTGCAAAGCAGGTAAGAGTGTACACTTATACTAGACACTCTGCATACTCTGTGTATTTTAGTTCTGCTCACTCGGTACTACTTGTTAGTACATATGCCGTTACAAACCTGCTGAAACTGGTTCGGAAAGAATGCAGTATTTTGTCTGCACCCTACGAATTTGGCAACTGGACGGAATAAACCGCATGTTAAGGCTGCCGAATTCAAGGTGATAGCAGAATAGTGCATTCTTGCCGGGGGTGTACATTTTAATGAAATAAAGGTTCCAATTTTTAATCCATGAACTGTTTAGGCAATTATATTTTGCAATTATATATGCACATATACACGTAAATAAACTTTGGTAACTTTAAAAAAAAATTAACCCAGTTTCTATGTGCTGACAGCAAACAATTTCATTGTGGGTTTTGCAACACCCATAAAAATACAGAGTTGCCTAAAGTAGCAAGTTTTGTGCTAATATTTCGGGAATTCCAACTTTTAGTGAAATTTATCAAATTTTCAACCCCAAAGGATTTTTTTTTACAAAAAAATTAAAATATTTCATTGCATAAAAAGTATAGATTAAGATGGATGTTTCGATCAAAAATGTAAATGACAGCACTACTAAGGACTTCACCTCCTAAAAATAATGCATAATTTCCTAATATTTATTTAGGAAGGTAATTTGTTGCCATTGTAAGCATCATTTTTTCTCAAGACAAATGTATCTGGGAGTGCTTTATGGTTAGCTTTACTTTCCACTGGTATAGTAACAATAATTGCCTATACTTTTCAATCATTCTTCACTGGTTATAGACTGTTAAAATGAATAAATGAAAATTAGGGGTAAATTGCGGTTACCATGGCAACTGCTTTACCTGTGAAATCTGAAGTGGGTTTTAAATAAAAGAACTCTCAAATATTTACAATATTTTTTGCAAAAGTATTTTATTAAAGCGTGGATTAAATGGCAAATAAATTGTCATTTGGGGTTCAAAATGGAGAAATTACAAAAACGTAGTTTTGGTTGATTTGGTCGATTTTTAAGAGGTAATGGGTCAAATACTCTAGATCACAGAAAGTTGTAAACATTGACATTTTTATTCAAACATCCATCTCAATACATCGGTATACCTTTTGTTCAATTATATTTTCTCATGTTAAACCACTTTTTTTGTGAAAATTAATCAAAATTACTCAAACTTTGCACCCCAAAAAATCTAATATCATATCGCTACGGTGTGTGGTATTTTTTTCAAATATTAAATTTATATCTAAAATGCTGTCATCGCGACAAATATGAAGGTTATACTCAATTTATTCTCAGCTATTTTTAATAGTTGGCATTTTGGTTAAAATTGGGGAAATGACGAAAAAAAAAACATTTTCAACTTCCGATTATATCTCAAGCCCCGTCGCTTTTCAGAATTACCTGCCGGGTAAAAGACTAATAGTGTGCTGAATAAAATTAACACCTTTAGTGGTTTTGAGTGGATTTGTAATCGTCCTGCCTCATTTAGGAATGTGTTTGTAACCAGTACTACTTTTCCTTTTCTAAAATAGGCGATTAAAATGCACTTAAACAGTTCAAAGCCCTTAATTAACCCATCTGTACAGGTGGTAGTCAATTTGTCATCAACGCCCTTTTCCAATTGTTTGTAGTTTTTTTACTTGAAAATTTATGACCCTTTTAAGGCATAAGCTTTTACTTTATCATTTTTCTTCAGAAATCACGCACCACAAACTGTACGTGTGTCGTCTATTCCATAACGCTACAGAAAAGAGTGGAGACGACATTCTGGTAAGCATGGTAAGTGGAGTTGTTTCTTTGTCTACAGTCTAAATTTTTGGAAAACACAACAAAAGGAATTGTTGGAACATATGACATATATAGGTTACTTCTAATGTGTATCTGATGGAGTACGCTAGACTAGCTGAATAGAGTTGTGAGAAATTATAAAGGTTCGTTCATACTACGCTGCACTGCGCAGTGCAGTGCCGATATATCGATCACTTGCTGCAGCAACTCAACGTAACCTGCTGCAGCTGCAGTTAAAATAAATTTAACTCGGTTGCAGTACCGCAATGCAGTATACTGTACAGAGACTGAATTCGAGCACTGCAACCTACCGCAACGCACGTTGCAGTGTAGTATGAACGAACCTTAAGGCAACTGTGCATTTGATGATAAATCTCTGAAATTTGGCACAAAGTATAGAGAACGTCCAAAGAAAGACTTTTGGCTATTGGGGCATCTCATGTTTCACGGTGAGAGAGAATGAAAGTTTCATGGGGGACTTAACATTGTTGAACGCTATTCCAAAATGTTCGTTTGGTTCCAAGAATTCCAAATAGTTTGTTCATGTACGACCTATTGTTTTTGGAGTTATAGGGTCAAAATGGTGAAATAAGCCAAAAAGGTCCCTTTTAAATTTTACGAGGTCACAAAAATTATCAAACTTTGGTAAAAAGTGCAACAAATTCATCATTTATATAAGACAATGGGAATAAATAGCTTTCACCATCTGCTATGTTTAGTTATCATGTAAATAGGTCAGAAATTAATGTAATCCATTGTCCAATGCACATTGAGTGGCTATATATAATGGCCTTCTTCATGCTCTTCCTCGGATTCCGAACGTGTCATATGGTCAAAAGTATCCTTTATGTGGCTATTTTTCAACATTCGACGCCATAATTCCACAACCATGAATAAGTCGTATACGTGAACTAATTAAATATATTTGGAATCCTTGTAGCTAGAAAACCAATTTGGTATATACTTTTTCAACAAGATTGGAGCAAATGAAGTTTTCCCCTTTTAGGCCATGGTACATAATACAATGTTGGCCTTTTAATTAAATATTCGTGCTCCAGACCCGGGGATTACATATTTCCTTCCCTAAAATTAAAACAATTTTTATTTTAACCAGGAAAAGCTTTGTCCCCATATGAAAGGGTTGCACATTATTTAGAAAAAGGAATAAAATGTCAACTCAATTTATTTCTAGAATGTCAGTGACCAATGGATAGACATAACCTCAACATGCTCAAGCGAACAATGGGGCTAATGATACTCAATAATCGGCCCGGAACACACTTCACATTCTTTTACGTCTGGTCCATTGTTATTGTGCATGCAGTTGAACAGATTTCGAATGATATGTCCTTGCTGCATTGACGCGAGTTCTTTCCTCGTTCGCAATAAAAGAAATCTTGAGATTCTACTGTGTGTTTCATTAACTTTGGTCATATATTTAATTTTTTTTTTTCGAAAAGAAAATGTAAATGGACAAAATTCATGAAAGAAAAGCCCATTGCAAGGGCTGACCTAATTTGTGCATAACATAAATCCGCAAGTTATTGTCTTTAAAACCATGAAAACCCCTATTTCTATTCAATTTACAATGAAAGGCAATGGTATTTAGCGACCTACATTTTTAAAAATCATGAGCGAGGTGAGTATGTTGCCATTTAAGTTATGAACAGATACTAGAGCTCAATATGGGGAAGTCGGTGATATAGCTTGAATTCTTTTCAACAGTGTCGGCAGTAACAATGGACCTGCATACCCTGTTGAGAAAAGATCTGAAGTGTTTTTAGGTTGATTGTTGAATATCATTAGCTCTATTGTTCGCTTGAGTTTACGTGTACATATTGGTCACTGACATTCTGGAAGTAAATTGAGTTGACATTTTATTAAGTTTTCTAAATAATGTGCACTCTTTTCATTGGGGATACAGCTTTTCGTGGTTAACATAATATTTTAAAAATTTTAGTGAAGGAAGTAAGTGATCCCCAGCGCTGTGGCACGAAAAGATCGTTAAATCGCGAACGTATCATGGCCTATTTGTAACCTTCCATTTTCCCCTCGCCGTGAAACTGACAAATCTGCGATTCCCCTTGAGACCTAAAGAATTTTTTTGACATTTAGCAAGAATTAAGCTATGACAAAGAAAATTTGAACTGACGAAACCTCTCCAAAGAAATGAGGATGGATCAAAAATCATTTTCTTAATGTATTTTACAACAAAGTAAACAAACTGTAAATTTTACAGTTCATGCACCGTAAAAATTTGTTGATAGGCCTACTATAAGTTAGGATGTTCGTCAGTGATGTTTGTTATTTCTCCACATATTCACAATCTCTGTAATAACTCGCCAAATATATATGTTTTTAAGTTGTTTGATTAAATTCATTTCTAGAGTATACTGTAATTTTTACCAGGTTTTGTTGGCAGAATGGATAGGATATTCTGATAAAATTTACAGTATATTTTTACAGTGCAGGTGCTTTTATGTTGCTATATTAGGGCAATATAATAGATTTGTATTTCCCGGGCCAGTGAAATTTCCAATCCAACACTGGGTATAGAACACTTTAAAAGTTAATGAGCCGTGTAAAGTAGATCTTACTTAGGCCTATATAAAATAGACGTTCAGCCAAGAAACAGCAATCAGTAATGGTATTGACAAATGTATCCAATGCACTTGCAGAAAGTTTTCGAAATTCGATTATAAAAATTTTGCACAACGCATAATAACAAGAGAAACAATTTTGAAAGGAAATTGTAAATTGTTTCAAATTAGGCTGCCACGTCACCCGTACGCCTAACAGTAATGTTGTTGATGTGATTCAAACTTAGCATAGAGCAAATTTCACAAATGACAGCTTTTGAAACAAGTTCAATTTCAAATGGTTAAATTCAATGATTAAACAACATTTTGTGTGGTTCAACTGGTAATGTAGGAAATGGATTTAAAGGGCATTTCGTGATTCATAACCTCGCCCCCCCCCCCCCGACTTACCTTAAAAAGTTGACATTTTTATATCATCTAAAACCTTAGTAATCCACGTGTATAATCTTGCGTGCAAATTCGGTTGCATCTGTATAAGAAATTCGTAATTTTGTATTTTCTGTCCGTAAACGGGCAGAAATTATAGCATAGTGGTCTATGGGACCGTTGGAAGCAAGCATTTTGCTTATAACACAAAACCCCAAGATCGGAATCAACTACAATTTTGTGAATAAGCTTTTCTCAACGATATCTAGTGAACCATGGATAAAACAGGTGATGGAATCACGAAAACAGTACCTTTAATCTGTATACAAACTATTGATTAAAATTAGAATTCACTCTCCTCATAGCATACGTCAGTTGGACTTGGGTAACTAAACCGTGATTATACCATATCCTTCGGAGGGGACGTTAAGCCATCGATCCCGTGTACAAAGCCTACTTTCCACACGCTAGTGTGATTACTGATAGATGTTCCAATTCCGTCACGGTGAAGGGATCCCGCGGGGGATCCCGGTGAACATATTGAAGCAGAACATATTTTTGCAAGTGCCATATTAACCCAGGAGTTAGCACACATTTGTAACACATCTCAAGTACAAAAGGTTTGAGTGATTAAATATGTTGACAGACTGACAGGAACCCCTGAAACGTGATTCTTAAGTGCCGCAAGTGGTGCCTTAAGGAGAGGGGCCAAAACAAAGTTTGTACAGGGGTCAAATTTGTAAATTGATCCAATCATGTTGAAAAGCACACCATGTTATGTGTCTAACCATAAGGATTCAGAAAAGGTATAGTTTGTAATATGTACAGCCTAAGTTTCAGAGTTATAGGCTAAAAACAGCAAAAAATCAATAAAAAGGGTCAATTTCAGTTGTACAGAGGTCAAATTTTAAAATTGCTCCGATTTGGATAAAAAATGGTGCAAATTATTGGTGGAGCTCATAGGATAAAATTAAGGAATAGTTTTGAGTGTCTCAAATGCTTGCTTAAGAAAGTAGGGGGTAACAAGATCAAGCCCCATTGAATGCAATGGACGTTGACGTAAGATTAGGCACGTAATCTATACTAACGGTACAGATGATATAAAAATCGCAACTTTTTAGATAATTCGGGGGGGGCGAGGCAGGCTGTGAATCACGAAAAAATCATGAAAAAAGTTTGGGTGTTTAGAAACCCAAAAAGGCCCTTTTGGGCTAGCGTCTTAAACTTTTCTAATTTACTGTGGTAGACGACACAGTGCTCGCACAACAATAATTTCTTACTCGCTTCGTTGTAGATTTATTTCAAAGCTAGGAATACAATTTCCTGACAGTCTTCCACGTCATCTCAAAATACAGAGTCATTGGTTTGTATCAGTCACGATTTATTTGAAAATTAATTCCGGTTTAAATGAAACCGTTGTGAGTGAGTCTATCCAGTCATATGTAGGTTACCGTAATATAGTTTCTCCATCAGGAGTAATAAAATAACTTATAAAATATTTTGTTGTTTAATTTAATCAATGTTATCGCAAACGTGCTTTTCAGTAGAAAATCTGAGATGAGATGAGTAAAAACCACATCATGAATATCAAATTAGTGCTGAAGAAACGCATCGCTCTCCCCACCACAGACAGTTTCATTAAACCGCGCGCACATGATTGACTCAACCAAATCTTCATCTTTATGAGAACTTTTCCCATCATTTTTATTGCTTTATTCAACAAGTTGCGTCTTTTCTGATAACAAAAATGCGTTTTTAAGCTCAATTTATCATATTTATGAATATTTACGTTTTCCTATGCGTAGAAGAAGCCATATTGGCAAAGACAAAAACGAGACTGAAAGAATTCGAATGATAGCGGTTTATGTCACGAAATACCACGCTGACAAAATTCCCATGTTTTACCGCTGATTGAACGATTTTAAGTCGTTATGGTTCGGTTGAATTGGCGGGGATCGGGTGTGTTTTGAGCAAGCTTCACATTCTCACGCAATAAAAATCAAATTATTTAGAATAACTTTCAACATTTCCAAGGTCTCTTATGGAGCAAATATTAAACTTAAGAATAATCCTGCAGTCGAGCATGGGGGTGAAAAAGTGCTGAGCAATTAGATAAGCACTTTTTATATGTTCAGTTTTTCACGCCACCTACAAAAGTGATTATGTTTAATTTCATCCATGTTATTTTTTTTTCAACATTTCTTTGCTTCTCGAGTTCATGATAAAATTTCTATTTTAATGCCAAGAGAACAACCGGACCCCCCCTAAAAAAGTCTCATAAAGATAACTGGTTTCTTAAGCGATCTTTTGGTCCATTCCCATGCATAAAACATATATTGTCGTATTAGAACGAGAGTTTTTGAGGAATCCACATAATGTATCGGAAAGAGTTCCATATGTACCCCCTCCCCTTTAAAATTGTACAGGAACAATTTTTTTTTATTTATGACCTTGCTTTAACAAATACCCTAACCCTAAAGCCAAAAAAAGAATTTGTTACTTGTGTAACTTTGAAGAGAGGTACATATGGAACTCTTGCCAATGTGGGTCACAATATTTCATATAAATTAGACACTCAAACGATTTCTGACTTTGTATTTAGCTACAGAAATGTTTTAAAAGTGAAAACAAGTGTTGATTTTATTTGCTTATAATTATTTCAATATAAAACAGGCTGAATTTCGTGTTTGCTCCAACACGAAATTAGATATTTCACAATTTTTGTACCAAAGGAATATTTCTCAGCTTAATCCTTTTAGATGGGATATTATTGATGGAAAGCTTTGCATCAGTGCAAGAATGATTTCTTTTCGGGACACCTAATTTGTGAAATCTCTCGTTGCACCTTTATGATTTGATCATAATACCACTTTGAGTTTGTTTGTTTTTGTATATATTTTATTTATGGTAAAAAACTCCCATTTTCCAATTAAAATTTCAGCATTCGTGTAAATTGGATCGAAATTGATGATGGAAAGAAATAATTATGGGAAAGTATAATTGATGCTGCAACCAAGTTACACAACGCATATGTTAAATTATATTAGCTTATATTACATCGAAAATTAGCAACCTAAAAGAGTAACGCATACGACACTACATTATTTTGTTGATAAGCATTTGTTCGATATGTTTGCATTCATAACAAAACATTTCTAAAACAAAATGTATGACCCCCTGTCGCTCCCTGAGGACCCCTATGATGTCTTTATAAACCACATATCATGGCCGATTAAACAATGTCCTTATTTCTCACATAATAAATGGAATTGTTCAAGACGGAAAGCGTCGTTGCATTGACTAAACATGAACGCCAAACCTGTTGTTTATTTTCTTAAGTATTACATTATACCCTTCGCGCCTACTCTTTATCATGTGTTTTATTCCTTTAACGGAATAAAGCACATGATAGGTGCGGAGGGTATAATTTCATTGTGCCTTAACCTTGTCATGGTGGTGGTTGTGAATTTCTTCATTATTTCAGTTACCCTCGTCGCAAGACTCTTTCTATATACTAACAAAGTCTTGCCCCAAAGGAAGCTAAGATATTTGATATCTAACTTTGTGTAAGCAGCATATTTAACCCCTCTTAAAGACGCTGTCAATCATTTCGTAAGGAAAAACAAATAACGCCTCAATTTTTTTCGAAATTTATTTTTGGGCATTATTGTATTGGAAATTGTTAGAAGTAAAGTTGCCTACAAGGGGTAAAGCTGTGTACAACACGCGTTTTAAATTGGGTGATTTTTGTGCAAAAATGTCTGGTTCCCTACATTTATAACGCCATGAAATGGCTGAAAATGACAGTTTCAAGGTGGCTTAATAAAAAGGACATTAAACCTTTTTCACGAAGAACGGTTATTATGATGCAATACCAGCAATTGAGAGACACAATCATAGCCAATAATATGGAAAAAATATTGACTGCGGCTTTAAGGGGAGTCCTTATCATACTAGAAAAACAACCTATGGTAAATTTAGTAATACATGTAATGAATTGCTTTGGGTCTTCTTTTTCAATTTTTACCATGAACGTCAAAATTGCCTCGGAATTTCAGCAAACCTCGACTTTCAGCAATATTTGCTAAAAAATGATGATTTTCTGTTGATTTGTATTTGAAAGGAAATAGCTACTCTGACCTACTTTGTAAGTTTCATGTTTATATCACCGAGAACATTAGAACAAAAGAACATAAGAACAACAAGTAAATATTTGGGGCTGCAATAACCTCCGGGACTTTGACAACCTATTCGGTAGCGATATTTTTTCCCATAGTTAACTTGTGCAATTACACTATTATAGCATTATAGCTGATTGAATAGACGGACTTCGTGCTGTCTCCTGATATCCCACCAAATCATCTGCGATCTACTGCTGATATCCCATTGCTTTATCTGCTATCTACTGCTGATATCCCATTGCTTTATCTGCTATCTACTGCTGATATCCCATTGCTTTATCTGCTATCTACTGCTGATATCCCACTATCAGTACATGTGGTCCAGTGGATACAACGACCGACTCATGACCCAAAAGTCCCGGGTTCGAGGCCAATATGTTGTGCACTTGGGCAAGGCACTTTACCTCACTTGCCTCTCTCCACCCAGGTGCAAAATGGGGAGCTGTTACTGTTAGGAATATTGTCCATTGAGCGCCGCCCAAAGGTATGAGTATGCCTTGGGCATTTGTAAGGCAGCTGAGATATTCTAGTGGCAGCGGAATAAATGTAAAGCGCTTTGATACATTGTGAAAGGCGCTATATAAATGTCGACATTTATTAATGATGCCCCACTACTTCATCTACTATATACTACTTCATCTAACCATGCTAACTACTGCTGATATCCCACTATTCCGTCTGCTATCTAATGCTGCTATCCAACTACTTCATCTGCTATTTATTAATGATACCTCACATCTACTATCTACATTTGATAGCAGATGGAATAGTTATATAAACTGTTGATATCCCACTACTTCTGCTGTTAATATCACATTGGCCCTGGAGCTAGCACACATTTGTAACACATCTCAAGTACAAAAGGTTTGAGTGATCAAATATGTAGACAGACTGGCAGGCGAGGGACCCGCACCCTTAACCAGAATTCTTAGTGCCACAAAGGTGGCCTTAAGGAGAGGTGGGCAAAGCCAAATTGTACAGGGGTCAAATTTTTAAATTGATCCAAAGTATACCATGTTATTTGTCTAACCACAAGGATTCAGGAAAGGTATAGTTTGTACTACCTACAACGTAAGGTTTAAGAGTTATAGACTAAAAACAGCAAAAATCAATAAAAAGGGTCAATTTCAGTTGTACAGAGGTCAAATTTTTAAGTTACTCCGATTTGGATAAAAAATGGTGCAAATTATTGTTGGAGCTCATAGGATCAAATAAGGAATAGTTTTGAGTGTCTCAATGCTTGCTTAAGAAAGTAGGGGGAACACAAGGTCAAGCCCCATTGAATGCAATGGACGTTGACCTTCTGTGCCCCCCTACGTCGGTAACTAAGAATTTTAGACAGTCAAAACTATTCCTTATTTTAATCCTATGAACTCCATCAATAATTTGCACCGTTTTTTATCTAAATCGGAGCAACTTTAAAATTTGACCCCTGTACAACTGAAATTGACCCTTTTTATTGATTTTTGCTGTTTTTAGCCTATAACTATTAAACTTTACGTTGTAGATAGTACAAACTATACCTTTCCTGAATCCTTGTGGTTAGACAAATAACATGGTACACTTTTCAACATGATTGGATCAATTAAAAATTTGACCCCTGTACAAACTTTGTCTTGGCCCCCTCTCCTTAAGGCACCATTTGCTGCACTTAAGAATCACGTTTCAGGGGTTCCTGTCAGTCTGTCAACATATTTAATCACTCAAACCTTTTGTACTTGAGATGTGTTACAAATGTCTGTTAGCTCCCGGGTTACATTACTTCATCTAGTGGGGGACTGTAGTGCACTGATCTTAAGTGAGTGTGCAAATCTGGATAAAATTGTGAATTTTGGTACACAAGTACTTTATGCATTGATAATAAAAAAAAACAAATTGATGGAAGCACTTGGCACACCCCTTTCATGGCCCCAGCTTGGATTTCAAGGTTACACAGGGGTAATGTTTTTGCATATACATAATGCTTGTCCATATAATAATCACTGTGTGAAATAACTAAGCTCAACTCGAAGTTCTTCATAAAGAAAATCACAACTTTGTTTAAAATTTCGGATCCGGAAATTTTGTTATACACGGTATCCTATGCACTGTTATACTCTACATAAATGTGTACTGCATGAAAGCGAAATATCCGATTCATCTTTAACTTTGGAAATGAGCATTTTAGGTGAGTATCTTTAGTTCCAGGTAACTAGTTTTAATTACTACACAAAATATATATTTCGAAATTTCTGAGTCAGCCTTTAAGGCAAGTGCTTCCATCAATTTCATGGATTATCAAAGCCTAAAGTACTTGTGTGCAAAAAATCACAATTCTATCCGGAAGCGCACACTCTTCCACTACAATCCCCTGCTAATCAGCTTTCTACGTTTTATATCCACTACTTCATCTGCTATCTTCAGCTGATCCACTATTTCATATGCTGCTATCTGCTGATATCCACCACTTCATCTACTATTTCGTCTGCTATCTCATCTAGTAATGATACCCCACTACTTCAACTACTATCATAGTAACGACACCCCACTACTTCGTTTACTATCTACTGCTGATATCCCACTACCTTTTTTACCCTACAAGAGTTAGGGGTAGGATGTAAAGGGTAAGGATAAAGGTTATTGGCCAAGCAACGGAAAATAGCTTTTAGCTGGCCTCAATTTGCGATCTGCTTCTATCAAATCAATTCATCTACTTTATACGGCTGATACTCTGTTGCTTACTTTCACTGCTGATGTCCCATTTCTTTATCACGTGTCCCTGATATCTTACTGCTTCATGACTGTCGATAAACACTAATTCGTCTGCTGTCTACTGCTGCCAACTTACCACTAAAACTATCTAATGCTAATATTCTATAACCTCGTCTGCTGTCTACTTCTGATAACCTGCAACTTTAATAACTAAAAAGTCATCCTCTGTCTATTGCTAATGATACCCCACTACTTCGTCTACTATTTACTGCTGATACCCCACTACTTCATCTGTTATCTATTGCTAATAACCCACAAATTGTCATCTACTGCTGATATTCCACTTCTTCATCTGTTATCTACTGCTGATAATTCACAAATTAACATCTATCTTCTGCTGATACCCCACTACTTCATCATCTGTTATCTACTGCTGATAATCCATAAATTAACACCTATCTCTGCTGATACCCCACTACTTCATCATCTGTTATCTACTGCTGATAATCCATAAATTAACACCTATCTTTTGCTGATATTCTACTACGTCATTTGTTGTCTACTGTTATTATTCCACTACTTCATCTGTTATCTATTGCTAATAACCCACAAATTGTCATCTACTGCTGATATCCCACTACTTCATCTGTTATCTATTGCTAATAATCCACAAATTGTCATCTAATGCTGATATTCCACTTCTTCATCTGTTATCTACTGCTGATAACCCACAAATTAACATCTATCTTCTGCTGATATTCCACTACTTCATCTGTTATCTACTGCTGATATCCCACTACTTCATCTGTTATCTACTAATGATACCCCACTACTTCATCTGTTATCTACTAATGATACCCCACTACTTCATCTGTTATCTACTAATGATACCCCACTACTTCATCTGTTATCTATCTACTGCTGATATCCCACTACTTTATCTGTTTTCTACTGCCGATATCCCACACATTAACAACTATCTACTGCTGATACCCCACTACTTCATCATCTGTTATCTACTGCTGATAACCCACAAATTAACAACTATCTACTGCTGATATTCCACTACTTCATCTGTTATCTACTGCTGATAACCCAAAAATTAACAACTATCTACTGCTGATACCCCACTACTTCATCTGTTATCTACTGCTGATATCCCACTACTTCATCTGTTATCTACTGCTGATATCCCACTACTTCATCTGTTACCTACTGCTGATAACCCACAAATTATCATCTATCTTCTGCTGATATCCCACTACTTCATCTGTTATCTACTGCTGATATTCCACTACTTCATCTGTTATCTACTGCTGATAATCCATAAATTAACACCTATCTTCTGCTGATATCCCACTACTTCATTCTGTTATCTACTGCTGATATCCCACTACTTCATCTGTTATCTACTGCTGATAACCCACAAATTAACAACTATCTTCTGCTGATATCCCACTACTTCATCTGTTATCTACTGCTGATAACCCACAAATTATCATCTATCTTCTGCTGATATCCCACTACTTCATCTGTTATCTATCTACTGCTGATAACCCACAAATTATCATCTATCTTTTGCTGATATCCCACTACTTCATCTATCTACTGCTGATAACCCACAAATTATCATCTATCCTCTGCTGATATCCCACTACATCATCTGTTATCTACTGCTGATAACCCACAAATTAACAACTATCTTCTGCTGATATCCCACTACTTCATCTGTTACCTACTGCTGATAACCCACAAATTAACAAATATCTTTTGCTGATATCCCACTATTTCATCATCTGTTATCTACTGCTGATAACCCACAAATTAACAAATATCTTTTGCTGATATCCCACTACTTCATCTGTTATCTATTGCTAATAACCCACAAATTGTCATCTACTGCTGATATCCCACTATTTCATCATCTGTTATCTACTGCTGATAACCCACAAATTAACATCTATCTTCTGCTGATATCCCACTACTTCATCTGTTATCTACTGCTGATAACCCACAAATTATCATCTATCTTCTGCTGATATCCCACTACTTTATCTGTTATCTACTGCTGATAACCCAAAAATTAACACCTATCTTCTGCTGATACCCCACTACTTCATCATCTGTTATCTACTGCTGATAACCCACAAATTAACAACTATCTACTGCTGATATCCCACTACTTCATTCTGTTATCTACTGCTGATAACCCACAAATTAACATCTATCTTCTGTTGATATCCCACTTCTTCATCTGTTATCTACTGCTGATAACCCAAAAATTAACAACTATCTTCTGCTGATATCCCACTACTTCATCTGTTACCTACTGCTGATAACCCACAAATTAACAAATATCTTTTGCTGATATCCCACTATTTCATCATCTGTTATCTACTGCTGATAACCCAAAATTAGATATTTCACTACCTTCCCCAATCCCTGTTTATCTATTGCTAATAACCCACAAATTGTCATCTACTGCTGATATCCCACTACTTCATCTGTTATCTACTGCTGACAACCCACAAATTATCATCTATCTTCTGCTGATATCCCACTACTTCATCTGTTATCTATTGCTAATAACCCACAAATTGTCATCTACTGCTGATATCCACTACTTTATCTGTTATCTACTGCTGATAACCCAAAAATTAACACCTATCTTCTGCTGATACCCCACTACTTCATCATCTGTTATCTACTGCTGATAACCCACAAATTAACAACTATCTACTGCTGATATCCCACTACTTCATCTGTTATCTACTGCTGATAACCCACAAATTAACATCTATCTTCTGTTGATATCCCACTTCTTCATCTGTTATCTACTGCTGATAACCCAAAAATTAACACCTATCTTTTGCTGATATCCCACTACTTCATCTGTTACCTACTGCTGATAACCCACAAATTAACAAATATCTTTTGCTGATATCCCACTACTTCATCTGTTATCTACTGCTGATAACCCAAAATTAGATATTTCACTATCTTCCTCTTTTATGTACTGTTAATAACCCACAGATTAACTATCCACTACTTCTGCTATCACAGCAATATTTGCTACTCGGGAGAAGTCGCGTTTACAAATTGTAAATGTTTTCCTATTCACTCTTGAAGGTAATGCGGGAATAGATTGAAAGCAAATTCTAGTACATGCAAGTCTGTAATCCATGTACCACGCACGGACTTAAACCATTTTGCTTAGAACACAATAAATTTACTCACTCGCTCTCCTACAGTAACTCTACACAACTCCCAGCCATACTTCTGCCCCCCCCCCCCGAAAACGCAGTATCTCACATTGGTTATTTTGATTGTGACCAAAATCTGATACCTGAGATTAGGGTTTTTCAATTTTAACAAAATAGTTTTGGTAATAAATCTTTAAAAGTATTTTGTTTTCGTCCCCCATGGAGGAACGCAGTATGTCTATTATTCAGTAACATCAAGTGTGCGGTAAAAAAAATTGACAGAATTAAGTTGCATTGCAAAAACTTTATTTTGATTTACTTAATGGTGATACAGCCTTTTTTATCGTAAATTGCACAATGTAACTGATAAACTGATAACATATTGCTATTTTGCTCAAGTGTAGGTACTGCGTTTTCTGTGGGATGTCAGATATACGGCACCTGTTGCACAAGCTCGCGCTCATTACTCCACAAAATCTCTTATTACTTCTTCCTCAGAATTGTTAGAAATTTTACTACCAACGAGAGAAACGTGGAGTCTGTCGCGTATTCATTTTAGTGTAATGTTTGAATAAACTATATTCTACTTAAGCAAAAGCATTATTAAAACTACTGATCTCTTTGAGAGTTATGATATACGTCTGCACTTCGCTGAGCTTCCAGAGCTTTGGTTTTTTATTGGTGGAAAAGCTTTACCATTTTTTCTCCTTTGAGCAATTGTACTTAATTTTCATTGTGGGTAAGGTTGCACGTGTGTGTGCTTGGCTTTTGTGTTTGATAGAACTGAAGCAATAGATTGGTAATTAGTAAATTGACGGCTTGTGGTTTGATTGGCTAGAGATTCTTGTCTTAATTGACACCCCCCCCCCCCCCCCCCCCCCCCCCCCTCCAAAGGCAGGCAAGAGAACCAACCGAATGTATTAAATAAAATCGTGATTAATGTTGTCTTCAAGGGTATATGTTCTGCATGTGGTGTGTGTGCGTGTGTATGTGTGTGTATGCGTGCGTATGTGAGTAGGTGTGTGTGAGCGTAGGTGTGTGCGTATGCGGATGGGGTGGGCGCGCAAATGAGTGACTCCTTCGGTATATTTGTGCAAAGAAGAATATTTTGTCATTTTAATGTATTTTGGTTTATTCACCCTTTGTACCGTTTCTTCCTCATAATACAATGGTAAACAGCAGAGGGTGTATTGAGTCAATCCCACAATGCACCAGTTTTGGGAAATTTCACCTCAGTAGGGTCATGTGATCCCACAAAAATCCTATTCTTAACACATAAAAATCCCTGATTTTGTGCTCATTTTAGCCTACAAAACGTTAGTATGGAATTTTTAGCATGATGATGAAATGTCTTGGGGTTCTGAAACTTTTGGAACACTTTTTATCCCTAAGTACTGACATGAGGTTAGTACATACAGTACAATATGCATGATATAGGAACATTGCAATGCATTATGGGCTTGATTCAAAACACACACTCTCTGTATAAACAGTAAGGAAATAGTTAGTGGTAATATTTGGTTAGACCTACATCAGTCCAATATTATTCACCGTTCAAAATTTGCAGTATGTCGGTGTAATGCTTCATAACATTGGTTTTGTATCTTCGAAATCACGATGGCAACGACTTTGTTAGGCCAAAAAAAAAAAATAGTTTGTCTCAAAGCTGATGAGTGGCTTGAAAAGTAATGCGGTATGCGGTATTTTTTATTTTTTTTTTTTAATTTTCAACTCTTTGAGCTCGGCAATAAAATATCAATGTGCATGCACCCACTGATCGTCAACTTTCACCCGTGCTTGTACATCCACCATGGTATCGAATTCCGCAGTCATGGCAGTATCAACATCAGCGATTTCCTGCCTCAGATCCACACATGGATTTCCCCCAAACAAGATTTCAATTGCAATATCTTTAAGAGTTTTGTTCTTATCAGTTTTGTGGAAGATCCATTTGTTTATAGTCGCAGATTCAACTTTAACTTTGAGAATAACTGTATCCATCGTTACTTTCCGAAGCACATGTATATACGCGACGTTGCAATTGACCTATGACCCGTACACCAGTAAATAAAGTGCCGCATTGAAATACACGTAAATATACCTGTGTTGAATGCGCGATTTTAAACTGAAGCGGCAAGATTTTGCAAGGAATCATATATCAATGGTTTGCACATCGATAAAACTTTAATATGTAATTTAATGCATGGGGGTCATCAATTTGGTTTTGCGATATGCGACGCTAAACAGCCACTTTAGTGCCAGTTTCCACCCGTATCGAGCCTGCACACTTTAACGGAAGTATATTGCCATTTATTTGGTGGTGGAGTGTTTTCACTTCGCACGCTGGTGCCCAGTAAGTATCGTCTATGCACTCACGTCAACGTAAAAATAGTCAGTTCACCGCCGAGAGTCGCAGATTGCGTGAATCGTGCATTTTCACAATTCCAGTTTTCAACAAAAATTTGGAGTTCATGATTTTTTTTTTGAAAAAAAAAAATAAAAAAAAGTTCCGCATAACTTTTTTTCAATTTTCGGCGAAATTTACAAACGCGCGCGTCAGCTTTGAGACAAACCATTTTTTTTTTTGGCCTTATAATATTTCAACATATTATTATTATTATTGAGAAAATACTGCTGCGTATTCTATAGCGTAAGGTATTAATTTAGATGTTTCCCCGAAAAGAACAAAAATGGTACACTAAATGCCTTATAGTGCACCTGTTTGCACAGACCAAACCATATACTTTTCCAACTTGTACACGGAAACCATCTGGTTTCAGGCGCGTAGCTACCATAGGAACAGGGTGGACAAAGTCCACGGGCCCCGAGAGGTTAGGGACCTCCAAGAGATTGAAGAAAAAGGAGAGAGAGGGAGAACAAAAAAATAAGGTTTACAAAATTTCAAAACAGGGCCTAATGCTACCACACTGTATTTATTAATTCAGGGGCCCTTCTATAGAATGCCTTCTACTGGTGAGCAAGAGGCCCTGTCTTATTGTCAATGTAAGCAAGTCTGCATTTGATACCGATATGCGAGAGGCCATATTTTAATGTCAATGTAGGCAGGTCTGCATTTAAAAATGACTATGAGCCAATTACCAGGGCCCCTATAACAAATCATAATGGCGTTGCATTCAGTGATCCTTGTTAAGGGCTCAGCAGTGGTAGCAGTTAATCTGTACTTATTACTCATTACTGTCTATAGCACTAGTTTTTCTAGAATAATGAGGAATTGGGGCCCAAAAGTTCTAGAGATAAATGCGAGTTTGGAGAAAAAGGCCATGGAGGGAGAAGACTAAAGCATATAGTGTGGATTCAGTGAACCATGTTATGGCCCAAGATGACTTGCTGTGGTTTCTCTTGAAATTGTGGACCCACTTCTTGCCGTATATATTTGACACAATGGCACGTTCAGCCCTGAATGCTATTCATTAACGTATAACACTAGTTTATGCAGAAATGGGGAATTGGGCCCCGAAAATTAAAGGGCCCTAAAGAGATGAAAGAGATGGGACAGAAAGCAGTGGCGTAACCAGAGGGGGCCCTGTGGGGAATCTTGCCCCCGAAAATTAGTGATTTTCTGCACATGCACAGTGAAAACAACATAGCCTATACAATACTAACAAATCGAGGGTTGACAATCAGAAGGACGTAACTCAGCACTAAAAGAAATATTAAAGAATTTCTTTTAATTCTGCTGTATTACTGCTTTTGGAGAAATGTGATGTTTAATATTTTCTACTAAGCAAATCTATTCATTACTCAAAATGTAAACATCCCATAAAGCTCATATATGGTAGGCCTACTGTAAGCAAACATTATATAAAATTTAGTAAACATTTAATTACGAACAGCAGAATTAGAGAAATTCTTTAATATTTCTTTCAGTGCTGAGTTACGTCTTTCTGATTGTCAACCCTCGAAATAATATATGCTTGCCCCCTGAAAATGTATGTGCCCCCCTTTGCCCCTCCCCTGAAAAAAAAAACCAGTTCCATATGTATTCCCTATAAACTTCTAGAGGAAACAAAATATGTCATCTCTAAAAGAAATATTATTAGAATTTCTTTTAATTCTGCTGTAATACTGCTTTTGGAGAAATGTGATGTTTAATATTTTCTACTAAGCAAATCTATTCATTACTCAAAATGTAAACATCCCATAAAGCTCATATATGGTAGGCCTACTGTAAGCAAACATTATATAAAATTTAGTAAACATTTAATTATGAACAGCAGAATTAGAGAAAAATTAGAGAATTTGAAAATTCTCAAGATTTCCGAGATCGTGGATCTCAAAGTATTCTCAAGATTTCCGAGGTCGTGGATCTCAAAGTATTATGTAAGTTCTTTTTCATTCATTGGGCTTGTTGAACTTTTCATCCAAGTTTTCGAGCATACCTATAAGGGGCCCCAATTGTTGTTTGTCCACGGGCCCCGAACATGCTAGCTACGCCACTGTCTGGTTTTCCAGTACAGTTGCAGAATTAGTCAAAGCCAACACCCGGTTAGTGCAGTGCAGATAAACACTTATCATGTTCATCCACTGCGTAATTATCTTTTTCTTGGGGTTGGTGTTATGAATCCAATATAACCAGTCAATCAATGATGTTAAAGAAATGACTGGCAAAAAAGCAAAATAAAAATCGAAACTTTGAGGGATGTCATAAACAATAGGCGTGAATAGATGGTGTCAGAAACTCGCGTGCTGGTCGCGTGCCAAGAAGATACAATAAACAAATGCGACATAGATGCGGCTGGAGTGTAGACTGTGAGTAAGTCCTGAATATGCATGCGAGCGAGGAAGTCCAACTTGGCATTTGCTGTCTTCGGGAGATATTCGATTGCAATGGAGTTTGGTCAACTGTTTTTTTTTGTAATTTGGATAATTGAGTTTAGTACCTACAATAATACCTTGACATTAACAATTTAGCTCGTTTACTTTAACTACTAAGTGATTTATTTTAATGATCAAGAGGGCCAATGTCATGTTTTAATAAAATTATAAAATTAAAAATTTAATTATCGGAAGCAAACGCTTCCTTACAGCTGAATCAGACTTGTACAAGTCTAAAAGATGCAGCCAAGCAAAGATATAAGAACAAAACTTTGAATTAACGCATGCATGCATACATTCAAAATAGATTTTTTTTACCCTTTTCGCGTTTTATGTGTAAAGATATCTATTATTACTGGCTTCGAATACCAAATATTGACGACAGTTATATTTATGAGCCCGGAAAGAGAAAGTCTAGCTCAGAGTGTATTCATCACTTGGCAATGCACAGGTGGGATATGCACTCAACCAGTGAAGGATAGGAATCGGTTAAAAAAAAAGAAGGGGAAATCTACAAATGATGGATATGTTGATTTAAATTGAATTGCTATTGTTCTGTTGTTATTCCTGATAGTCTGCACACGACCGCTCGCGTGGCGACACGGGGCCAAGTGTCAACTTGGCCTTTTGTCCTGTTCTTTAAATTTCGTAATCGGCTCCTAAAATGAATGCCCTTTATTGTGTTCTGATGCTTTTTCAGTTGAAGAGGTTTCTAGGTCGAGGGGTTGAAATGTAAACTTTGGTCATGTTTTTTCGCAGTGTATAAACACAGGGGCATGCATGAGGGTATTTGAGCCCGCGTGTCAGAGCACGGTGGAATGCATGTATTGTAATTCAAATGTATGCTTGCCTGTGGCGGTCTTGCCCGTTCAAATATGTTGAGGCAAGTAAGCCTTGGAACGGTCTTCCGATTCTTTGAGAAAAAAATCGCCCAATCTGATATAAATTAAGTCAGTTAGTCGAGCCGTTATTGGACTGAAACTTTTATTGAAGTGGGTCCTATTTTGTTAAAAATAACAGTCAAAGTCGAAGATGATATGAATTTGATCCGCTGTTTGATAGAATGAAGTAGTGACGTTGGCGTATACATTATATTGTACCGACTTTCAGCGCGCGCGTAGGCAAAGCAAACTGCAACTGAAAGGCGGTACTGTGTATTTCAGATAGGCTTTTCACACGTGAGATTGCCAGCTTTTTCGCAAAAGCATCACCACTTTGAAAGTGTATCATGCTATACGTTTAAAAAACACTTGCAACGATTCAAAATTTGTTGCATCCAACTTGAATTCGGAACACAGAACTAGCCAGAGCCAGAGCCAGAGCTAGAGACAAAATATTTGGTAGGACAAAGCGTACACGCGTGGAAATGTCAAATGCCACATACATTAGAACAGAATAAAGAAACGAAAGACATAAAATGGTTAGTAAGATGCAAAGTTACAAGACAAAGTAGGCCTTTAAGAGATCCGTATTTCATCTTTCAATACTATGATCTCAATTTTGCCTTTCGGAAGCATGGCAAAATCTGTTATTGCTTCTGCCATTTTGCAGCTCACCGTTGCTATTGTTGGTTCTAATGTTGCTGTTGCTGCTTCTGTTGCCGCTGCTTTTGCTGCCACTGCTTTTGCTATTGCTGCTGTTATTGTTTTTGTTGATGTTGCTGTCGTTACTGTTTTGTTTTTGTTTCTGTTGATGTTGCTGTTGGTTGCTGATGTTGCTGTTCTTATGGTTGCTGTTAGTTGCTGATGTTGCTATTGTTATGATTGTTGTTGGTTGCTGATGTTCCTGTTATTATGGTTGTTGTTGGTTGCTGATGTTGCTATTGTTATGATTGCCGTTGGTTGCTGATGTTGCTATTGTTATGGTTGCTGTTGGTTGCTGATATTGCTGTTCTTATAGTTGCTGTTGGTTGCAGATGTTCCTGATTTTATTTTTGCTGCTGCTGTTGCCATTGTTGTTGTTGCTATTGTTGTTGTTGCTGTTCTGTTGTTGTTGTATATATTTTTGTGGCTGCTGCTGTTGTTATTGCTAGGCCTATACTACTATATGTTTTGAATTGTCCATTCGGGAGGGAGCAAATATTCCACGTGCATACTGCCATTACCGCGATTGGGGGATACCGGGATTCTGGTTGGGGCACCCGAGTTATAAAAACGCGAATCCTAGTCAAGTCTCGAGACTTCCAACATAAATTCACCGTATGTCTCTCTCTGTCTCACATATGGTATCAAATTGGACTTTACCGTCGCAGGTAGGGTATATTCAAATTAGCAGGACTGTGTTAGAATGATGATTTTTGTGTTTATATCATGCGCAAAACAGAACAAACAGTCCAAAAATTAGCTCCGGGTTAGAATCCCAATGGTAATATCGCCTGGCCTCGAGTCTCGGAACTGGTCTGGTCTCAGATAGGGTATTATTCATCCGTTTCTGGTCTCACATAGCGTCACCGTTGGAACGCATGTAACGCGGGTGTTTACCCAGGATCATGTACAAGGGTATGTATAACACCCCCTCCCCCCTCGATTCTTTGCCCCTGATGTGTATGCTTTATGCATTACAGTAGGCCTATGTGTTTTGACCAACTTTGTATAAGTCTTTGTTTTGTCATTTTGAGGTATCCTGATTTATTAGTTGGTGTCCAAAAGTACACCCGGTGATATTTAAGGAATAAAGAAATGCGAAGGGGTTTTCATTGTAAAACCAAATCACCAGTCTCTGTGTGCATTTGACCTTTCCTGATAATCGACAACTACAAAAGGTGATTCTATATTCATTTTAATGACTCTAATACAATGCTACTTAAGTGCAAAAACTGTTCAACTAACTGCGGAACACGATCATTCACCCTTTTCAACGTGTTAAGAAAGAAATGAAACAAGAGTAATTGTGTATCGGTCAAATCTGACAAATTAAAACGCTGTTAATGGCATTATCAATAATTTTGGTAAACACATTTTGGTTGAGAACTAATGAAAGGACACCTACTTGTGTGCTGACACTTATTACGCTGAAAATTGAGCAATAATTGTATCATATGGATGATGTGAAATAAATCATGCAATGGGAAAAGACAATGGCTTAAATGGCGAGGCTTGAATCTTGTTAAATTTTAATGGCAATTTAACGAACGACGCGTGCCACTTGGTGCAGTCAAGTGAAGAATTTTAAGTATAGTCTATAGGCCTATGAATAAAAGTAGGAGAATATACAAGATAAATAGTCTTTGTCAGAAAGTGTTTAAAGTCAACTAAAAAATACCGGTTTTAATAATATGATGAGTTTTTTGTTGGACTACTTTAGAAACAAAAACAAAATCGAACAAAGAGGACCGGTAACCTGTCGAGGGTTCAAATCACGTAAAGTTACGTTCTATCGCTAGAATATATAATTTTACTGTGATCAAACCTTGAACTCTCAGTTTTCCACAAGTTTGTTTGCATCATCATCATCATCATCGTTGTCGTCGTCATCGTCGTCATAATCGTTATCATCGTCATTGTCGTCATCATCGTCATTGTCATCGGTCATTATCATTATCTTCCTCACCACGTTACTTTACATATCATGTTGTTTTTAACATTGCGTCAGCAGTCACGTTACACTGTTCGACTTTGACACTATTTATGTCAAAATGGGTATTTATTAATTAGGAAAATTAGAATTTCTTTTAAAATTAAGCTGAGTTATAATACCAGAATCGAACTGTTTATAGTAATTCATTGCAGATCGTCATCTGGTCATTAAATACATGTTTTTACGTTACGTGTTTCAAATTTCTCATTGTTAATCTCAATGTTTGGATAAGTGAGTGACCATTTTAATGAGTTTTCCTGATAGAACACTTGATTATATGCTTGAGTGTGGTTTCTCTTGTAAGAATGAAATTCATTGTCAGACACCCGTCTTACTTGGAGCACATGCTGGTTCTCCTTAAGAAATGGAAATTAAGCGTACAAGATGGTAAACGTTTTCAAACCATAGGGGTGGAGAACTTTACAAAGTGATTTTCTAGAGTCTTGAGCAATAATATCAAATCCTTAAGCTATCATGGGGTATGAGTGGAGATTGTGGGGACATAACATGGTGCCTTTGTAATACACGCCCTTTTGCGGTCTTTGTTATGAGATGCGTTGAGTTTAGGATACTGATTTCTGTGGATCTAATTAAAGAAATATGTGTCTATGCTTGTGGTTGAAGATTTCATTTTTAATTGATCCTGATGATAATTAAGATGCTGAACAGGCTTTGTATTTAATAACTATATGATAGCCGTCTATTGTTCGTTAGTTGTACCCATTTGAGCGTGCTGTGCGTATGTGCAATGTGCATTTCTTCCTTGTGTATATGACGAACGAATAATCGACAAAAGAGTAAACTACACTGCAAAAACAGTGCTTAGAAATTAAACACATTTCTAAACACTATTTTGCACCACGTTTCTAAACATTTTGAATTTTGAAACGTCTGTTTAATATCTAACACCTTATATCTAAACATGTTTAAACTCTAAACATGTTTGGGATTTGGCATTAATAGGTGTTTATACATTTGATGCCAAGTGTTTAGAAATTAAACATGTCAAATCTCTAAACACTAATTTGCACCACGTTTCTAAACACTGTTTTTGCAGTGCAAGGGAGGGTTTTTATATTTTATTATATTTTCTATATCTTATCATAATTCTGGTTAAGATAAGAGTAAAAGCTAGTAAAGTTTCTTGTATACAGGACTTTGTGATACGACAAACAGTAGAACTAGAGGAGGAGCAGAATATCATAGGGGCCTTATTTAAGGAATTCGTTTACCTCCCGCTACAGAAAAGGTTTGACACCTTTGGTAGTTAGTATGGACCCTCTACATCAATGCTAGGTAGGTAGTACTCTCAAATTGTGGTATCACTTTTTCAATAGGGGCCAATTTAAGTTTACACAGGGTCAAACTTTTAAAATGCCCCAATCATGTTGAAATGTATGCCATATTGTCCATCTAATCATAAGGATTCCAAAAATGTATAGTTTGTACCACCTACGACCATTGGTTTTAGAGTTATAAGGTAAAAATGGCTAAAATGGTAAAAAAGGTCAATCTCAATTTGTACAGGGGTCAACATTAAAAGTTAATCTGATTATGTTTTAAATACTTGCAAGTTATTGCCTGAGGTAAGAGGACTCCTAAAAGGTATAGTTTGTATTATCTTAAATGCTTACTTACGGAGATAAGGGTCAAAGAAGGTCAACACCAATTGGGTATGTTGACCTATGACCGATTTTTTCCCATAACATGGTACCTATCATTGCAGATGGTACAAACTATTCCTTATTTTGACTCATTAAGCTAGATGAACAACTTCTGTCATTTTCAACAAAATTGGAGCAACTTCTGATTTTGACCCCTGTACAAATAGAAATTGACCTGTTTTACCAAGTTAGCCATTTTTACCCTATAACTCCAAAACCATTGATCATAGATGTTACAGAACTTACATTTTTTGTGAATCCTTATGAACAAGACGACAATATGCAACTTTCCCACATGATTGGGGCATTTTAAAAAGTTTGACCCCTGTGCAAACTTACATTGGCCCCATCGAAAAAGTGCACGCCAATTTGAGAGTACTACTACCTAGCGTGATAGAGGTCCATACGAACTAACAAGGGTCCAAACCTTTTCTGCAGGGTAAACGATGATGTTTAACCTGGGTCCTAGCTCCTACACTAAACTGCTGCCATGCGCGCTGCTCGACAGAGTGGGAACTGCCTGCTCAAAATATATAGACCACAGCACATTAATGATCGTAAGCTTCACTAACAACAGCTAGAGACTATAATATGTTCGCAATCTGATCCACTCCAAATAAGCTCAGATTCTAAACCTTACTTATAATCACATGGTGCTGTATAATACGTACGCTTAGTTAGAATGATGTTGCAATCCCTAGATTACATATAGAAGTAAAAGAAATTAAAAGATACACGTCCTCTTATCATAAAGAACCCATACTTTCATTAGTTACCGTATAGGCCTATATAATGTCACCTACAAACAAACATGAAGATATTCAGGGATGGATTTTGCACTTTCAAGTGGAAGGTAACTTGGCATTTTCATTCTGTAGCATTCAATACTTTATTATCGTTTCCTCGTGCAGCTATATTAAACCCGAAACAAGTGGCAGGGGCCAGACGCCCATCCACTTTCAAAAGTGGAGGGGCTATGGCCCCCGGGCCTGCCCCCAAACTTGTCCACAATGTAGCTTTTCAGTAGGTGCTAAAACAATGCTACTCAATGGGAAGTGCAACTTTTGGGGGTCAAATGTCAAAAAAGGTCACATTTTAAAGATATTCAAGTGACTAGTGGTACAAATAGTTATACGGTTATGGTTGCCTCTTATAAATATTCACTAGAGTAAATGGTGACCTCTGACCTATGGTCACAGGGTCAAAGGTCAAAATAGAATCAAACTTGAACATGTTCAATGATGCAATTATCTATACCGTCATCTTTGTTATAGGTAAATGATGATCTGCCTGCGTAACCTGTGACTGTGATGTTAAAGGTCAAAGTAAGTTCAAGTTAAAGGAACTATCAGCGATTTGCTTAATCAGAAATTAAATGTAATCATCATAAAAAATTAGGTTTTTGCATGTCTGTAACAAGTATGTCCTAACATATCCTACGGTGATAGGACCAACAGCAACCTAATAAAGGCGCAGCGAGAGATTTCACATAACAAGCTAGGTTTTCCTAAAAAATGTGAAAATTCTGATTTTTGCACTGATGTAAAGCTTTCTATCTAAAATATCCCCATTTGAAAAGGTTAAGCTGAGAACTGTTTCTTTGGTGCAAAAATTGTGAAATTTATAATTTCATATAGAAGCAAATATGAAATTAAGCCTATGTTTTATATTGAAATATATATACAGGGTGTCCCAAAAAAATTACCCTAAAAGCGCCCCCAATTTCAGGTCTTTATTAAATATTTATGCAAATCATTTTTATATATTGGGAAAGTGTTATTCATTAGCTTTTCAATATAGAAAAGCCCGTTGATTCGGGTCCGAAATTACTGAATTATGGCCAATTGAATAGAACCTCTGTTTTTTCACTTGTAACACGGACAGGGTGTAATTATGTTGCAGCATATTTTCTAAAGCCTTTGCAATGTCAGAATTTATTTTCTATCCAAGTTTCTTTAAAAAAAATAAAGAGCACGAGTACAGCACCCAATCACCAATATTGTGTAGTGTGTACGCATAAAACAATCTGCCCGTGTTACAATTGAAAAAAAACAGTGATTTTATACTTAGGGCAACGCTTCAGATGATATAAAAATCTCAACCTTTTAAAAGGTAAGTCGGGGGACGAGACTGTGGATCACGAAATGCCCCTTTAGTTGTGACTCAACAGGCCAATGTGTTGTACTTTCTGCCTGTTTATGGACAAAAAATACAACATTCCTATCCGAATATCTTTGTATAAGTATGTAATATGTAAAAAACGAATCTGGACGTGTAAGGATAGGTGTGCATACAAACATAAGGCCAATTAAAGGCTCAGATGATAGGAAAAATTCAACTTTTCGATGGTAAGTCGGGAAGACCATGCATGCAGGTTATAGATAAAGAAGTGCCCCTTTAAATTTGACAATGAGTTTTAGAAGTCTCGCTGCAAAAAGTGTGGAAAATCATATAGTACAGTTCTTTGGTTAGCCGATTAGTAATTAAATACCAACATTGAAGAGAATTTTGAAACTATGAAAACATTTTATATGATATCATGTCTGGTTCATAACGAGCTATATTAATATGTTCTGTTATATCAGATTTAACAGAAAGGCGTATTAAGTTAATGGTAATTTGTCCCGGAATTCATTCAAATACCATATGTCATGTAAAGATTGTTTTGACAAAGAACAGTATCTTCTTCTTTATTAACTTTCTTGAGCTGGTGTGTGTGTAGTTAAAGTTAATTTAATTAATATGACTACAAAATTCGACACGTCAGAGGTATACGATATCTTACAATAACATGTTTACTTCACTTGTGATGAATGTTAATGAAATCAAACCGCAAAACTTCCAACTGACCAAATCGGTTGCAATCTGTTACGTCCTTTGGAGAGTTCGTTTTTGTCTTTTCCACAACTAGTTCCTTTATTTCAAACATATCTTTACTCATCCTCTTTTCTTATAAATAAATATGAAGTGTTATCACACGCTCACTTCTGGATCTGGAGCTGATCCATTCGCCGCTATCTTCCGTAGATAACTCCACGGCCTCGGGACTTACCGCTGATTACACCACGCCTGCGCTGTTTCACCCAAACGGCGATCGGTATTTAGTGACGTCCATCAAACAATATCGCACAATCTTGACAATCATAGCAAAAATATACCACATCATGATATAGTTATAAATTAATAATCTCACTATATTACTAGAAAATTATCGAGCTGTCGTGCAAGAGATATGTAGCGACTTGAAAACGAACCAGAGTTCAGACTGTCTGAAGTTGATTAACTCTCTGCTTACAACATTTTCATATAAGTTTAATTTAATTTGATGTAACACTTTCAGGGGCCTCCCACTTTGAAACAATTTAACTCCATATTTTAACTCCACATTTACACTAAGCCATGCAATCTCCAGACTGCCGGCCTATATATTTTATTTTTTTAGGCTTCATATAGCACAAGACCTATGCATCATTGCTGTACTGTCTAACAAATTGACTTATTTTCACGAGTGTGACTTTTCTCCCGATTGTGACTTATGAATATTCTTCTGGTGTTCCTATCTCAAAGGAGGGATTGACTTAGATAAACCAATTACAGGCAAAACTTGAAACCAATGAACTACTCGCGAGGAAAGGCATACTAGTTGTCGAGGAGCATAAGGCAAAACTTTGATCCAATGAATTCGCAAGCTTCGCATATCTGCCAGAACTCCGCCAAATCTTTAAACCATGCATGGTCAGCAAGGAAAACGCCTTGTTTGGCTATCTTTACAGCAGCGACAAACCAGGCGGTGGCGGCAAGCTTCATACATAGCGCAAAACTGCCGAACGCGAGTCCATTGGCCGAGCCTGAACAGTGACCGGAATTTGACGTCACTGTACGCGTTTATAATTAGATCAGTGAGTGGCGAGTGGGAATTCCCGAACGGAGGACCGTGACCGATCTAAATTGCCTGGCTTCATCCAAATCGTTTTTAAGACGAAAACATGAGAGGATTGATGCCATGCAGGTCAACGAATTATATTCCACGGTGGTGCATAGGCTACCTGAGACCGGGCCTGGTACATGGTCCGCAGCTTTTAATAGCGGTGACCATGCGATTGGCATACAATGAGGTCAAACGGCCTCGTTCAAAATGGATCCCGTTGTACCGTTATTCATGCAAAAAATACTTACACTGGAGTTTGATTCTCAACTCCAACGGATTTTGAGTGGAAAAATTATTGATAATAAAAATATGTTCGACTTAAGAATATTTGCCCAGTGGGAGGGAGGAAGGGTAGAAAACCGAGCGGGAAAGGACAAATAAGGAAGCTAGCGTGACGCGAACACCCAAGGAAGAAAAAAACGTTGCCACACTTAGGAAACTCCAAGAGGAAAAGGTTTATTTGCTATTATGAGGAGCAAGGGCAAAAGAACTCGCCAAGAACAGCTTATTTGCATATAATCTGGAAAGCACGGGCAAAGCTTTAAGCACATGCAAATGAATGCACACGTGACATGCATTTTCTGGACAAAGGCGGCATTTAACAGAAGTGACAAATTCTAAACAATCAGACACTGATATATTTCTCTTAACTTAGTCAAATAACAAAGTTTAATAGTCATCAATTGGACTTACTACACAGCTAGCAAGGATTTGACATCTTTAAGCAAAGCCGGGCAGTAGCCAAATACCTATCTTGAATGTTCGTCAAGTACAAACACATTAAGGTATACCAAGGACACAGGTGTGAGCGCAACGCAAAATTCGCACGGAGGGCTTTATGCTAACAACTGAATCCCCCCACTAGACAGGCACAATCCATACATTGGAAAACTGACACGTGCCATAAGGGTGCCCTAAAATAAAAAAAAATCAAACGATTAGTTAGCTCCAGGATTTGGACCCCTTTAAATATTTTTTTTCATATGGTAGTCTGACGCCACGCGGAGCTACCAATGGAATCTAATCCAAGGCTGTATAGCTTTTACTGCATTTAAGCCAGGACATGCAGAAGGGTTACGGAGGTAGGCGCGGCGCGGGAATTACTTTAACGTTATAGGCAAATGTAAAGTTATGTACTCCCCAAGCATAAACATCAGTGACCAGAAATCAAGTATCGTCCCATCAAGATTATTTTGTTTGTTTTAACCACAACAAATTGAAGCAACCTACTTTAAGAGCATTTCATTGTTGTTTTCATCTTTACTTGCCCTTTGATGATTCCTTACTTTTTGTCCAAAGAAAATCATCTTCAACATCTATTTTAAACTCTTTTTATTCTTGGAGAACACTACCTGTGGTTGTGGAACAGCACCACAAACAATGGAACATCTCTTGATCTGCCCACTGCTGGAGCAACAATGCACAAACAAGGACCTTGCGGATTCAGTGAAGCAGTCAGACGTACTCATCTCTGGCTGGATCATATTTGAGAACCACGCTGCAGTGTTTGGACACGATAAGAAGATTCTTGGAGTCGGAAGAGGTCAACAAAGAAAAACATAACTTGGGTCGCGAAAACACTTTTAGGGGAAATTGAATGGGTATTAAAAAAGAAAATGGGCAAAATAGCACAATTGTCATGTCAGTGTTTTTTTCCCGAGAATATTGAAAATTTTTATTGGGGTAACTTAGCATTGTTTATTGGCTCAACTGTGCCAAATTTCTAATAAATAATGCGCGAAATCGCGGAAAATTACGAAAATGGCCAACAGACATGAGTTGTCAGTTTTTGGCACACCCTATATCTATCATCGTAAACTGTGGAGTGAAAGTCTGTATGCTTATTGACTTGGTAGCGATATTGTATATCCCTATTATTGATGACATATAGCTGCGCGAGCAGCAATTAAAATCTTTATGAGATTTTATTGGGTACTATCTATCGATTTACCAATCGATACATCGATATGGTAGACATTAAAATTGCGATGACTAGTGGCATAATGTTTGCAACAGCTTCGGGTGGTTTCTATACACGATTGAGATTTTCAACATCACGGAAGGTTTATTTATTAATATTTCACGAACTTGCTGGAAAAATATTAATTAAATATGTGAGGAACCTTTCATGCACTATGAGTGTTATTCATGCTTTATAAGAACTTTACAGTATTTTATGTTTTATAAATAACGATTGCATTTCAAAAACATTGATTTACACTTTTCATGATCCTTGTCGGCTTGAATGTTTTGTATTTTTTTCTGTTAGTTGATTTGTTTTTACAAGTTGATTCAGTGATCACTTCAAAATGAGAGAAAATTTGCCTTTTGAAAAGAGTGAGTGTTGGATAAAAAATGAAATTCACTCTTAATTCACTCTTTACATTTTTAAAAGTATATAAATCAATTGTCCAATAAAATACGTCGCTGAGTATCGATCAATCAAAAAAAAAAACTGAAAGGTAGCATACTGAACTTAGTTGAATACCGTAGGTGTTCAACTGAAAGACAACTTACACAACACCGGTATTTTATGGTCGCTAGTACCTATCTTTGTCATATCATAACGGTGCAAACATTTAAATATGGCAATATCTCTAGCGATGGGAACTGCGCAGCTTGCTCCAATCTATCGGCCAAATCAATAGAATATTAGCTTCTTTTCGATATGACTACGAAATCTTTTGTCGTCTCTGGCGCCCCGGGACTGAGCGGCGATAACTCACTAACTTTGACGTTGATATATTATTTGTATGATTTCAGTTAAAGTAGTGAATTTTTATGGGTATGCGTGCAGAGTTTGTTAAACAACGTTACCTGCATGGCGTTTTAATTTGAATTCAGATCTTATTGAAATAATTGTCGGTCTTCGTTATGTGACACACACACACACACACTCGCGCGCGCGCACACACACACACACTCACGCACACACACACACACACACAAACAAACAAACACACCAACAAACAAACAAAAACAAACAAACACACCAACACATACACACACTTTAATATATGTTGGTGCTAATTTGATGAAAATCTGTTAATGCAAAGCGGAGATAATGCTGAGTTTTCACTCATTTAAAAGGTGATTTTGTACAATAAAAGTCGAATAAGTCTTATTCCCTATTTGAAAGAAAATTAGGTCCTAATGCGTGTTTGAATTTTCGACATGAATTTTAAAGTGGTTACAGTGATTATAACTTTTGATCAAGGAACATTTGGCTTAGGCAATTTTGTTCACCCATTACCCAGTTAACGAGCACATTGAAGTTATGGTTCGATGCATAGCAGGTCTATCGTCTAAATCTACGTATCTTTAATTTTAATCTTACAGAATCTGACATTTTCAGTAAAGCAATTACAGGAAAAGTAAATGTATACTTTTCATTTTCAATACTACTAAATACCATTAAGCGAAAACGCAGTGTCCTACATGATCGTTATTTCCTTTTTTTATCTGACCACTTTTTCTTTAAAAATGCTATCAGTCACTGCGAGTCGAATATTTTGAATGGAGTTTGTCATAATTTAGCGTGTCATGATTAGGTGGATACTAAGGAGATTTTTCTTTTTCTTTCAATCAATCTATTTCCGATCGTTACATACAATAGCATAGCAATATATTTATTAAGCATCCGTGTAAATGAATTCTAAAAGGCTATTAATATAATTAAGACCAAATATATCCATCTGATGTAAAGACTACAAAACACCCAATCGGCTGTCATTTAAATAAAGGCAGCATTAAATAATCCATTATAGTAAAATTGGGGATGCTTATACACCTTAGGGTTAACAAAGCATGCATTTACATCTGCACATTACAACAGAACGGACCAACCTATTCTACACCATCGCATCATTTCTTCAGCACTTGCACATTCAATCAATCAAATCATCTTTTTACGGAGATCATAATTATGGTACTGAAAAAATACTAGGCCTACGCCTGGTCTCAAAATACGAAGTGATGACGCGCGAGTATGCCCATGCAGTGTCGCTGTTCTACAATAGATTTACCGTTGAGATATTTTTACCACTTAGGTAGTCTAAGCTTACGGAATAAATCTCAAGCACACTACTACTCATTGAGTGCATGAGCTTTATTCCGTAAGACTACCTGAAGTGGTAAAAATATCACAGCGGTAAATCTATTATGGAACACCGTCTTTCAGTTGCAGTGTACTTGTGCTTTGAGCTTTGACTATACGCTCGTGCTAAGTCGGTACAGTACATACGCCCGTATCGTTACGTCCTTGGAGCTGGACAACTAAAACGTATGTATAGACAAATCAGACCAGTCAAATGAACTCTGCAGAAGTGAGAGTACCCTATCACTTTCGCCCATCCTCACATGCCACGCCTAACCCGTGTAGGCGTGGATCTTGAGCTGGAGGAAGTCAAGTTAAAAATCCGCCGATTCTAACTACCTACGGAAGATAGCGCAAAGCAAATACCAGAATAGAGTCGAGAGGCATGACTCGTAATGCTGCAGCACCAACCAGTTTGGGAGAGTGGTACCGGGGCCGGAATAATAACATTTGTCATCATAGCTTAAGGGCAGTGTGAACCCTAGTGCTCTTATTTTTACACGAATTTCTGATTTTTGCACCATTTTAAACATCAACATGTGTTCTATCGTTACCAACAAAGGTTATCCAATGCAGACAATCCTGAGTTGTATTTTTTTGCCGATTTAAAACAGCTAAAAAAAAAAAAAAAAAAAAACAAATCAGACCAGTCAAATGAACTCTGCAGAAGTGAGAGTACCCTATCACTTTCGCCCATCCTCACATGCCACGCCTAACCCGTGTAGGCGTGGATCTTGAGCTGGAGGAAGTCAAGTTAAAAATCCGCCGATTCTAACTACCTACGGAAGATAGCGCAAAGCAAATACCAGAATAGAGTCGAGAGGCATGACTCGTAATGCTGCAGCACCAACCAGTTTGGGAGAGTGGTACCGGGGCCGGAATAATAACATTTGTCATCATAGCTTAAGGGCAGTGTGAACCCTAGTGCTCTTATTTTTACACGAATTTCTGATTTTTGCACCATTTAAACATCAACATGTGTTCTATCGTTACCAACAAAGGTTATCCAATGCAGACAATCCTGAGTTGTATTTTTTTGCCGATTTAAAACAGCTAAAAAAAAAAAAAAAAAAAAACAAATCAGACCAGTCAAATGAACTCTGCAGAAGTGAGAGTACCCTATCACTTTCGCCCATCCTCACATGCCACGCCTAACCCGTGTAGGCGTGGATCTTGAGCTGGAGGAAGTCAAGTTTAAAATCCGCCGATTCTAACTACCTACGGAAGATAGCGCAAAGCAAATACCAGAATAGAGTCGAGAGGCATGACTCGTAATGCTGCAGCACCAACCAGTTTGGGAGAGTGGTACCGGGGCCGGAATAATAACATTTGTCATCATAGCTTAAATTGACCGTAGGGATGTGGAGTTCATGAAAACAGGTGGTTAACAAAATTAAAAGTGGTGGCAATTTGCATACGACGCCATTTTCCAAAATGGAAGCCATCTTAACGCCAAAAACACCTAAGAAGACAATATTGGTGTAAAATTTTTTTTTTCTGGGTCAAGAAGTTCAAAGCAATTATTCCCTAAACTATAAAATGTTGGATGTGCCGATATTTTCCAAGATGGATGACATTTTATTGACACAAACCTTACATTCTTAATATATAGCAAAAAAAAAAAAAAAAAAAAGCAAATTTTCAGACAAGATAACTCCAAAAATACCGAAGTAAAAGGTAAGGTTTAACTTTCCTACGATAGCAATCGGTCTTCTCTAGGGACGGTTTTCTCAATTTTTCATTTTTCGGTTTCTAACTAAAGATATTCTCCAATATATACTCAACTTTTGGAAAAGAAAGGTAAAAATCACACTTCTTTGACATTTTTCCTTATATTTCGAAAAGTAAGCTCTATTTTAAAAAAATGAAAAAACCGTCCCTAGACAAATTTGTCTTGTCTCTAAAAAATAACATAAGAAATCATGAAAATTCAAATTGTTTTTGTTATGCTGTCTGAAAGTTTTGGGGCAAAATCATGTTTTTTTAGTATTTTTCTCAAAATACGGCAAGTTTTACATTAATCTGATGCCATCATCGGGTTCATCGTTAAATTTTCTTTCTAGAAATGTATACTTTTACATACAATAATCAAATATTTGCAAAGTTACAAAACCAAAATAGATACTCGGAAACTCAAGGTTGACACTGTCCTTAAAGTCTGACTCAGAGATTTCGAAATATTGTAATAATGAAAAATAGTCAACTAGAACTAAAGATAGTAACCTAAAATGCACTATTCCGAAATTTGAGATGAATCCGATTTTTCGTTTTGATGCAGTAAACATTTATGTGTAGTATTACGTCCCATAGGATACTGTGTATTACAAAAATTCCGGATCCGGAATTTTATAACAAAGTTGTGATTTTCTATATGAAGGAATTCGATTTAAGCTTAGCAATTTCACACAGTGATTAGTATTTGGACAAGCATTATGTACACGCAAAAAACACGATTTTTTTGGAAATTGAGGGCGCCCTCCTCAGGAAATCTCTGAGTCGGCCTTTAAATTGACCGTAGGGATGTGGAGTTCATGAAAACGGGTGATGACAAAATTAAAAGTGGTGGCAATTTGCATACGATGCCATTTTCCAAAATGGAAGCCATCTTAACGCCAAAAACACCTAAGAAGACAATATTGGTGTAAAAAATGTTTTTTTTTTCTGGGTCAAGAAGTTCAAAGCAATTATTCCCTAAACTATAAAATGTTGGATGTGCCGATATTTTCCAAGATGGATGACATTTTATTGACACAAACCTTACATTCTTAATATATAGCCTATGAAGATAATTGTGTTGTCAAATTAAATATTTTCTGAGTCAAGGAGTTCAATAAAACTATTTACAAAACTGTCAGATGCAAAGAAAAGTAATGGAAGTTTTCATACGTCACTATTTTCCAAGATGGTCAACATATAAAAGACAAAATCGTTTATACCTCATGCTATACAGCACCTAGGATGACGATTTTGGTGACAAAGTGGATGTTTTGTAGGTCAAGGATTTTAACAGCAATATTCTCAAAACTTTCAGATGACTCGTGAGTCATGTTATTCATGGACTACCAATGTGACACTCAAAATAAGACACATTGACTACTCTATATGTATTCACCCAAAACATATATCTGGAATTGCGTGGGAAGTTTGATATTTAGGACTGTATTATTTTAATAGAAACTATTATTTGTTTGTTTCAGATATGTCAAGAGTAAAATGGCCCCGAATTTCGAACAATTAAATGATCATGGTCAGGTGCACACCTATTGATAGTCAATGTTTTGGGGTTTTCGTTCATAGGGGCTATAAAGCGCAGTTAGGAGGTTCTAAGGAGGAATTACTGAGGATTCTGTGTTGACATTAATTATCAAGCATCTGGGTTAATATATTTTATCACTTTGCCACATTAAGCTTGACATTGCAGTAAGTTAACACTCTTGGGTACTTGTACTTAAAATATTGGGCTATCTTGGAAAAAAGTGACAAATGCAAATAAACATCACTTTTATATTCCTCCTACAGTTTTGAGAATAGTTTTATTGAACTCCTTGACCCAGAAAACACTCATTTTGACACCAAAATCATCTTCATATAGGTTATATAATAAGAAATATGGTTTTCTCTGACGAGATGTCAGCCATCTTGAAAAATAGCCGTATATATAAATTTCCATGACTCAGACAATTCTGGCAATTGTATATTGAACCTCTTGACCCCGACAACATACATTCCAACACTAAGTCACCATAGTAGTGCTATTATCTTTAAAATGGCAGCCATTTTGGAAAATGTTGGTTTATGCAAATTGCCATCACTTTTATTTTTGTCATCACGTATTTTCATGAACTACACAACCCAATGATCGATTTTAGCTATGATTGCAAATGTTATTATTCCGGCCCTGGTTGGTAGAAATCTAAGGCCCTTTTTCATCTGATGCTGTAGCACTATCGAGTCATCTTAGACGACACGCCCTGGTGTTTCGACATAGAGAAGTAGTATTATGATGATGCCATCGCGAGCTATACGTACTCTCTCGGATGTTACGCTTTTTCCTCAGTTTCAAGAAGCTAATATTATTTCTGATATGTTTTCTTTGTGAAAAATATTCATTATTTTCAGAGCTAAGAAGGAAGGCCCCATCCAAACTTAAAAATATCTCAAATCGCTCGCCAGTTGTAATTTTTTAAATTACACTTTGAAAAAAATCACTGATTGAAATCCAGCCTATTAAAATAATGGCTTGACCTCAAAATAATTGCAACAGAAACGATTTTGGTGTTGTTATACTTAGAAATGATGAGAGAATAACATGTCAAAAGTCTAGAAGTATAAATAGCAGGGAACATGAATTTGCAGGGGGAAGGGTTTGTACAGGGGAAATGTAAAGTAGGTATAATTGTACTGAAATCTATACTAACATTTTAGCCATGCCCTAATGATTAAAAAAGGTGTAATAAAGGTTCAAGGTCATCCTGGGGTAACATTTTCAGAATGCTCCGATTCTTTTCAAAATGGTCCCAAATTCTTCATATGGTCCCAAAGGACCAGGGAATATAATACTTGCACTCATTTCACCATTTGGTCATAATTAGACAATGGTCAAAATTAACAATGGTCTAAATATCCTATGGGGTAATTAATGCTTACCATCTAATTCACATACTAAATGTCAAATGCAGGGCAAATAGGCATTTTCTGTTAAAGGATATGACCAGACAAACAATTTGAAACTAGTTTCGTCAAAATCGGAGAACTCTGAAAGAATCATCCCTGGATGACCTTGAACCATTATTATGAGCATAATAATCCTGAAACTATAACGACCGTAGATATGGCAATCTATACCTTTTTTAATCCTCATGATCAGATGAGTAGGTTTCAAAACAATTAGACCTGTTTTTACTTTTGACCCCTGTACAAAATTTACCCCCTATGTTTTACATGTTCCCCCATTGTTGATTTTTTTAGACTTTTGACACATTACTATTTGACAATTTGGAAGTATGATAACACAAAATTGTTTCTGTTGCCATTTTTTTAGGTCAAAAAAAATCTTGCACTATATGAAATAGATGGATGGATGAATGTGTACATCTGTCTGTTTCATCCACAGGCAACATTACCCATAACTTCTTTTCTGGGACATCTCTTCCAACCAAACTGCATTATTATAGTTTAGTACATGGCACATCTATACTACCCATCCACCACCCATGTCTCGGAATGGTCCCCTGCATGAGTCCGTCACAATTTGGAAGGAAACTTTAAAATGTTAACAATTTGCCCTAACTTCCGTTCGGTATTACAGTTATTAAATTTAGTCATCACCAGGCTATCACCCTGGTCATCACGGTGACACTCCCCATACCATATTGGGTTCCACAAAGGTATACATGCAACCTATTGGCGGTTTACAGATGATTATATTTTGTTTGGAAAAATAAAATACATGTAACTTAAAATAGAAACACCCTAAACATAAAAATGGTGAGAGATTTTAAATATGATTCGCTTTAATATGACACCTTATAGGTTAAGTTTGAAAACGTTATTAAGACTTATATCGTGGTTGATGGAATGAAAAATGGGCGAGCATGTTTTCTGACGAACCTCGTTTCTGCTTTGATTTTAATGATGCATGGTCTTGTTAGGGTAAGACATCTTCCATGTCCTAATTCATTGTGTACCTGACCTGTTTTGGTACTTTCAAATGCACATGGTCAGTGCTTTGCCGTAGAATTCACACGTCAATGTTTTTGTTGTCCTCTATAGGAAACAATGTGGATATTGATCTGACAAGTGCAGGGTGGATTAACGAACGCTTCAACTGTATGCTATTTACATTAAAGGCACATCACACCATTTACGCTCCCATAGAATCTGTAATGCGCTACGTCATGGGACTCCCTAGCAGCCAGACGCTGTGTTAAAGGCTCTGCGATTAGCTGAACAAGGAATGAAAAAACGGTTTCGCGGTACCTTGGATATCGCGAAAACGACGAATCAAGTGGTCGATCTGATGTTAGAAATGGGTTCCTGACAAAAAAGACCAATTAGCTCACTAGTTTTTGTAAGCATGGCGTGTGGCATGACTTGACAGCAGCAATCGAGAATTGAGCCAGCTAATAAGGTAAGAATTTTTCACGTATTTTTCACGTTTTTTTTCCAAATATAAACCTATATTATAAACTAGTCAGCTAACTAGACAATTTAGTTAGGAATATTTTGGTGCGTAAATCGTTACGATAGGCCAAGTATTTTGCGCAATATCCAGTGTACAAAAAATCCAAATCAACGCTATTTGACCGGGTCCGAATATGTTAACAAGTTGTTATGTACGTGTCAGCCACTTGGGTAGACGTTTCATATAGAAGTCCCATTGATGCAAATGAGGTATTACAATTGATTCCGCAATGCGCTGTATGGCGTTGTGCAGTAGCGCTTGACGGAATGAATAGCAATACCTCGTTTGCATCAATGGGACTTCTATGTGAAACGTCTATGGCAAGCCATAAAGGCCATAACGTATTGCCGCAACGCGTTGCGACAAAGTAGCAACGCGTTGCGACATTTCAGCAACACGTTGCGGTGTTGGCCAATTAAAATGATCAATTTCTGTGACGTATTTCAAAAAATAGACCCACAACGCGTTGCAAAGTATCTAGCAACGCGTTGTGGAAACTCACAACGCGTTGCAAGCCTTCACAACGCGTTGCGAGATTCACAACGCGTTGTGAGCTTTACAACGCGTTGCGAAGGTCCACAAGCCATAAGGGTCATAACGTATTGCCGCAACGCGTTGTGAGAAAGTAGCAACGCGTTGCGACATTTCGGCAACGCGTTGCGGCGTCGGCCAATCAAAATCAAGAATTTCTGTGACGTATTTCAAAAAATAGATCCACAACGCGTTGCGGCAATACGTTATGACCCTTATGGCTTTCACAACGCGTTGCAAGCCATCACAACGCGTTGCGAGCTTCACAACGCGTTGTAAACTACACAACGCGTTGTGAAGGCAATAAGGGTCATGACGTATTGCTGCAACGCGTTGTGAAGGTCGCAACGCGTTGTGAGATTTATATTTTTGAAATACGTCACAGAAATTCATGATTTTGATTGGCCGACACCGCAACGCGTTGCTGAAATGTCGCAACGCGTTGCTGAAATGTCGCAACGCGTTGCCGAAATGTCGCAACGCGTTGCTACTTTCTCGCAACGCGTTGCAGCAATACGTTATGGCCTTTATGGCTTGCCATAAACGTCTACCGCCACTGGGGCATGTTACCGTCGAAAACTTGTGAACTCCCTAGCGCAGTGAAGATTTGCCAAGGTCGCGTGGCTCAAATTACTTTCTGACCGTAATTTAACAATGGGTGGCGCTGTGTGCCAAGACGACGCGTAAATGGTGTGACATATATAGCAAAGAAAAATACTCAAACAATCTCCAATTAACCCTTACCAAATCACTTCCACTGATGTTTATTGATATATCTTCGTCATAGCTTGCCTGTTAGTCCAGGGCATTGACATCATTGCTATAGCATTTATTGTATACATGCTTTTTGAAAAGCATGCAGGCATTACCTCAAATACAACTGCTGTTATGCGTTGATCCACCTGGCACCTCTCATATCAATATCTTGAAGTTGGTCTATAAAATATAATACCTATATGATTTTCAAATTTGGTAAAAAGCATGCCAGATGCACAATGAATGCTGGCAATGATGTCAATGCTCTGGGCAAGTAGTGAGTTCTCGGCATGTCAGACCTGGTTTGGGGTTGGTCTTAAACATGTCATATTACATGCATTTTACCTTTTTATTAGAAGCAGATGTCACTTTTATTGTATCCACCCCTTGACAAGTGTTGCATGACCGCATGTGACCCTGAATGACCCCATAATGGTCGACCTTTTACATCGACACGTCTGTAAGTGAGTAAATGTTTTAAACGTTCATGTGTTAGAGAGAAATTGATATCCATATAATCTGTTAGTGACTTGTCCAGTGTGTGTTCCATGGATGGCTCCAGTGATTTTTATCTGGATTGAAAGGCTCCCGGGAAAATCCTCATGTCTCGACCGGTGGAACGACCCAGTCACGTGTTGAAAGTTCACTTTTGCACGAATCTTACTATATATACCTATAACAGACATGTTAATTTTTCAACATATTTGTTAAACATTATTTAACATATGATGTTTAAAATTTAACTTATAACTTTAAAATCGTAGCACCTATAAACATTTTAGCTCAAGAGTGTTATTAATATGTTGTAACGTTGCATGCTAAAGATTGCATCATAAGATGTCATTAGTGTGAGATCTAATTGGACAGTGTTAGGCTATGTTTATGCAATCATGCAGCTGCTGTTCAATAGCCTATTGTTAGGTATATTTGGGAAAACTAGTTGTGAAATATTATAAATAATGCAGTTGCTAGAGACTCGCCAGGGGCCAGTAGTTTTTGATCTGCATCCAGAGTTGGTAGATCTGCGCAGTACCAGTATACTGCTATATAGGTACCACAGGCTGATTTGTCTGCTGTCATCTTTGAAGCCAAATGAGCTTCAGTTTTGGAATAAAAAGATTTCAGTTTGTGGTCCTAAAAGTGGCCATTTGCTACAGACGGACTATGTGGAAATAATTTGTGGAGATATTTAATATCCCGGACTGTTATACTGTAAATGTCTAGTGTCGTCAAGGGACCTATAGAACCCCGTGGTCTCGAGCTGCTGGACATCGTTTAATCTTGGGACTGCCCCGAAAAAGTGAATTTAATATATTTACTGAAGAAGATCCCCATGGACTCTGCATGCTATCATTTGTGAGTCTTCGCTGTGAGGACATGGTCATTGTTGATACAACGCTTACGAATTCTGAACTTTAATCTTTAGACATCACACATCAGAGTGGACATTTCTAGTTTGTATAAGGATTGTATATAATGTTTAAGGATATTTCTGTGCAATAATTGTGATCACTATTGTCATTTTGGACATTCCAAATTCTTGAACCGATCAATTGGGTACAAATTCTAATAAATCAGTGTTATTATGTAAAATTCAGATCATTTGTGCACAAAGCTCATTTGTTTGTGTTTAAAGGGTATTTCTGACCTTATTATGTGATGCCGTAACACTCGATCCCTTGATTGAGAAATGGGAACTAATTGACAGGGAGAACTGTTTGTATGCTAATATTCACTATAAACTAAGCATAGGTGATATGATCTTGGTTGAATTTGGAAAAAAATGAACTGAATTTTGGAAACCGCTCTTCAAATGTATTCTTATATTCGACATCCCAGCGCTGGTATATTCCTCTCAAATTTGTCGTTGTCTTAATTTTTGGCCGCCATACATACCGCGATGGACGGACATAAAATCGAAGCCGGGCCATCCGGTTTGTTATCATTTGCATGTGCATGCCTGTGTTGTATTGTATTTTCAGGCGATATAACTATATAAGAATCTTGATTCCATGAACCATGCCCCGGAACTATAGGAAGGTATTTAACCATAATTGTTTTTAAGCGCAGATTTTAAAATCGAGATTCTAGTCAACTACAATTTCTTGTATACTATACCTTAACCTTCAGAATGTTGCTCTGTCGTCTTTTGGCTTGATCAAATTAAACCCTATATAGTATCGGCGCTATAGAATGCTGATCAAATACTTTTACAGGGAGTCGAATTTAAAAATCACGAACATGTATTTTCAATATGAAGCGTCACCCAGAAAACAATCAAAGCGACATTTGGCGGCTACGAATAGTCCTAATTGGACCGTTTCTGATTGATTTTGCACGTTTTGCCCGCCAAGAAATCAAAAGGTCCAACAATCGGGCATGTTTTTAGACGAATTGCCCAAAGACTTGGGAAATTTACCGGGGCGGTGAATGGCGCTCTACGTGTCTAACTCGTTGCTAATCTAATGCAATCTTGATTGTGCTATGTCCCAGCCACAAGGGCGGACGCACCGTCGTTGTAGTTATACCTACCGCAGAAACAGGGTATAAAATGAAAAATCTTTTGCGTGTGACAATAATAGTCAGTGGACCGAGTTAAACGCGTGTCGAGATTTGTTGTGTTACACACATTAGCCACGTTCAGGTAAAAGAATAGCAATTTATTATTGCGTCTGCCAGGAAAATAAAATAAATGCTTCCACCGTTGTTGTTTGCTTTTGATCTACAGGCAAATACGGGTCTGTGGTAGTCTGCGTTCGTTCTTTATTGGACAAGTTGAGCACCGTGTGCAATTTTTCCCGCCGATTTGGCAAAACCGTATCTGCTGCAACCTTTTATCACTAGAAAGTCAATATGTTTTGAGCGACTCCTAAAGGCTGGTTTAAATATAGAATCCGTTTCTGACAATATCTACCGCTAAAAGTTATCAAAATAAACAAACCAACCATTATATCAGACCGTATTATTGATACCATTAATTTATTTAGCATTTGTTTCGTAGCATAAGATATTGTTTAAATTTTTTTCTGCAATTTAAAGTTTTGTCAAACTGTAACCCTAGCTAATTAAGACGGGAATGTTGAGTGGAAGTGACCTACAAAAGTAAATGTAACTACAACAGACATTTTTTAAAAACAATTCAGAAATAACAATCGGCTGTGATGTCTACGTAAGTACATATTGAAATTTTTGAAACGTTTTTCTAGTGTATAGAGCAAGTTGACACCTTTAGAAAGTTTCTGTATAGCATCTTGAAAACGGATTTTTTCTATATTGTAAATGGCAGATATGTTGAAATTTGGAAAAAGGTGATTGTTTCCCACGGACAACACAATATATGAAATTTTGACTGTGTAGATAGCATAAATTTAAATATCTTGACACAACTTTATTTCAAATTTCACATTTTATTTATTCACCATCTCATTGTTATTGCAAATACATACAAAAGATAAATGATAAATAAATAGTAAAAATGATTGAGATAGCTAACTGAAATAGATTTATGACAGATACAATGTGAGATAAAGATGCAAGTAAAGAATTCAAGGATTATGGCATACAAAGAGTCCTATTGACTAAGTACAGTTTTTGAGGGTTGAGGAGAACCCAAGGCCTTAAACTCAAAATGAAACTCATCGTGAGGCCATATATGTGTATTCATTGTGCAGTATGGTGCATTGTATTTTAGCAATAGGAAATTGGATTATTGCAAGGCTTTAGTTTTAAGATAGGGTTTTACACTTTATACCAAAGTCTTAAAAATACATGGTCAAAACGTGCGATCAGTCCTTATGTTTTGTCAACCCTTTCAAGAAAGGTACATGTTCAAAAGTTAGTAAATTAGAAAACAGATTTTCCGTTAAAAGTTACGGAAAAATATGTTTAGAAAGAAAACACTAAAAAATAAAAAACAAAAAAAAACATAAAAAATGAGTAAAATGTTAATTTACGGAAATATTCAAAAAATTTATGGAAGCAATATTCAGGACTTTTTTTTTGGTTTCCGTAATTTTAAAATACGGAAAATTCGTTAAAATAAATATTTTTTCCATATCTGAGACCAAATTCTGTAAAAGGTAAATGTTCAAAGTTCCGTTAATTGACAGAAATTTCTGTAAATTTACCATAAAAAATGTCTGGAATACTGCTGCCAGAAATTTCCGTAAATTGACGGAGGAAATTTTTAACCGTGGTAAGTATGTTGTCAACCGTTGAAATCAGGTAAGTATGATGGAAGTTCGCCAGGGAGAGGTCTTTTTACCAGACACATGTACAGTGAAATGATGCGGCGAGAAAATAGTAAACTTTCCAGGATCATCGTTGGCGGCAAAATTACAATAAGGGCAGTAGCCAGGGGGGGGGGGGTGCGGGGGGTGCGACGCACCCACCACCCCCCCCAAAATGACAAAGGTCGGTTTTTTGATGTTGAATGTCCGCTCTGCCATGTTTAAGGTCTGACTTGTTAATTTTGAGTACGCAAAGGTCCGCTCTGGCAAATTCGCACCCCCCCGCATAAATTCCTGGCTACGGGCCCCTAATTACACGTTTTCTGCAGCTATCAAGGAAATCAAAACAATTCTGGATAGAGCATTGTGGAAGATGGCGGTATAAAACGGTCTTCTAGTAAATCTTTTCTAAATGATATAGTCAACCCCCACCATCATGCTTATATGGATCAGATGTGGGCGTGTAAAAACTCAGTGAAGCAACGACTGGAGCTGCAAAATGTGGTTTCTACGCAGGATTATGAAAATATCATGGACTGATCATATTTCCATTGAGAAGATACTCCAGCTCACCAACAAAACCATCTTCGCACAGCTATATACAGTACAGCAACCGAAATTCTTCGGAAATAGTCTTGAGAAGGGATAGCCGGGAAAAAATAATGACAGGAAAAAATTGAGGGTACAACTGAGCTCAAAGAGTCGTGCACAACAGAAAACAAAACTGCTGGATACTCGAAGTAAAGCAGAAGGACTCTAGAAAGGGGACCAGAAATGTTCATGCCGTGGTGACAAAGACGTGATCACCAACGTAGTCTAGGGCATGGTACTAAGTTACCAAAAAAATGTCTACTGCAGATGACCGAACTTAAATCTCTGTAGATAGCAGAAATGTTGATATCTAAGAAAGTGGTCATTATTTAGAGTTTACGAAAATTTCAAGGTTAGAAGATACACAATTTCCCATACTCGGCCTGGAAATTTAGGAAAGTCATGCCGTAATCGGCGACTACAGACCGGCGCTTTAGAGTCACATTTTTCATCTAATTTTCATAAAGGCGGTACGTGATATCAAGCTTAGCATTCATTACAAACTCATTGCGTAAAGATAGGAATATTGAAGGCTAGCACAAGAAGAGACACTATTTTTTATATGGGCATACATTGTGGGATAGGTTAGCGCAAGTCTTATAGTGAATAGGAGGGTTATAAACTAGAATCCTATTCTCGAGGTTTGAGGGATATTGAAGATGTTATTCTATAGTTTGAAGGGTGCTGAATCAGAATGTTTGAGTCCAACCTCTGGGAAATGTGGGTAACTTTAAAAAATAAGGGGGTAAAATTAGTACAGAGGTAAATTTGAAGCAAGTCAAATTGTGTTTAAATGTACAGCAATGTATTTAAGGATTAAAAAAGGTAGTTTGTCTAAGTTCCGACCTTTAGTTAAACAGGTACAGCCCTGTTAAGGTTCAAGGTCATCATGGGGATAAACCTTACCCAGTGTTCCGATTTTGTTGAAACTGGTGTAAAATTGTTCGTCTTGCCTTATTTTATAATGTTTGGCATTTGGTTTCGTAATTAGTGGGCAAAATGTAACAAGGATCTATGGTATATAGGGTCACCAAAACTTTCAAAATTATATAGAGCTGTCACCCAAAGAAATGAATTTTCTCCTTTATGACCATTGACACCAGTATTGACAACAATCTGAGCATTGGATATTTTTTGACCCAGGATGAGCTTGAACCTTATTAGAGCTGTAGCCGTGTAACTAAAGGTCGGAACCTAAACAAACTATATGTTTTAGATCATTATAATGAGAATACATTGGTGTACATTTAAACATAATTCGACTTGATTTCAAATTTACCCCTGTACGAAGTTCCCCACAGGTTGGAACCAAAAATTCTGATTCAACACCCTTTCAACTAGAGAAAAACATTTTCAAACTTTCATCCCCAAACTTGGGGCCCTCAGTTATAACCATACTATAACTCTTGAAAATATACCTTCACTTCAACATTTGAAACTTCGTAAGCCTTAATGTGGATTATCATCTTTGCAAAACTCGGGGGATCTGGGATGGGGCGAGGACTTCCCAACTAGTGAATCGGCGATATTGGCAGAGTGGGGCATATTCCACTAGCACATGCGGTGCGGAAATAAAATATTCACAATTTTCCTGTTTCGTCAGTGTATGATAAATCGTTTAAACATCGTAACACAAGATAACACTTCCCCGCCACGAAGCCATACGTGATCATATACGTGGTTGTCTCGCAAATATCATGATGTGGGATCTCTCAGGTTTATCTTTAACCTCTTGTATATGGATAACTCCTTTATGCTGCAATTGTTGTTGCTTGATTAGTGTATAAATAGGTCGCTCTTTTTCAAAATTTCCTCCCTGCAATTTACGTCAATTCCTCAATGTGCAGCCCAATTTTCTAAAACGTTGAAACATTTTTGGGAGAATGGAATTTGTGTCAATTTGGCCCCAAATCTCATCTGCGGTATTGCTACCAGGCAATGTTTAATCGGAAGCACGTCTTATATACCCAAACCAAATTTGAGACAACCCGGTCGTTTTGTGCCCTCTTAGTCCAGTAGACTTCCAGTGTTTGCCGGTTACCCATCTCAAAATAGCAAACCTATTCGTTTTTTTACTATAAACAACTTTTTTCATCCAGGCAGTTTATAGTTAACACACCAATGACACCTCTAATAATGGCGTAGTAACATGATCGTATAAGGGGGAAGATGTATCATGTATCGAACTATATTTGAAACTGCCCTTGGTTGCCAGGCTTGTTATATCGCAGTTACTCATAAACCAGGGATGTATTTATTACATATAATTTAAGGGTGAAAGGTTACTGTAACTTTGAGAGAAGTTCGAATTTCTTGGCTCAGTGGCAGTTTTAAGTGAGAATGTTCCATATGAACCAAGCATCATGCCTGTTAAAGCCGCCTTTATTCATTACGGAATGGCGGAAATTATCCCCATTTTGTACATCAAGTGGGTGTCTATCTTAAGTGTGTCCCCTAGCAATTAAGCCCTCAAGAGTCATTATACCCCACGCACCACCCCTTTGTCGGTGCCGTATTGTTAGACACACATCAGCTGGCAAAGCTCTCATTAAATTGCTCAGTACACACGAGGCAAAAGTAAAATCGCTTGTTAGAAGGACAGGTCGGATCAAAATCATGCCAGAATAGATAAGAGTGTTTATTTTTGTTTATAACCCCGGGCTATAGATAATTTCCAGTAGCGTAACGAGCTGATTAGTAAATACCATAATATTGTGGTAGCAAAGAGTTCGCGTGCACGGTATTTTTGTTGCGTTAGGTTTCATAAAGTAGGTCATACATTAGGCGTTGCTTCATTAGACTTTAAACAACCGCTTTTGCTATCATACGAACTAAATTGCCCTTCGGCATATTTCATATATTGTGTGTGATTGAGTTAAGTACAATGGTAAATGAGATAAAAATATGTTTAATATACTTGAATGCAATAGGGAAATAAGTTTGTACATGAAGTGGAGTTTTTCAAGACAAAATCTAATTTGATCAGTTTGGATGATCTGGTGATATACGCAAAGTGAAATGTGAGTTTTCTACATGTTTAATGACAAAGACAGGAGCAATGGAAGCCGAATAGAAAAGTACCGAATTCTAATAACTGCCATCAATTAATTTTGAAGAAAGTTTTTTTCCTTATTATCACGTTTCACATTTTCAATGTTCAGCAGGTCCGGTGTGTGAGCAGATATAGTCCGACGGAAGCCACAGTCCGGGGCTTCCATAGACGATAACGACTAAACGTGAACTAATTTTACGTGAATAGTCAACTGAATCGATTGCCCCTATTGTTCCGCCATTGTTCCCGGACTATAGTACGCCGGACAAATATACTTCTACAAACTTATACACCTGTGCTCCATTCACTGGCCAAAGTGGCGGTGCGCCAACCCGCTTTGGTGTATTTAAAGGGATTAGCATCAAACAAGAGCAGCGATAATGTGAGAGAATCCTAAAAAATGTGGAACTGACATGTTCTTACTTATAAAACTGGGATAAGTGTACAATTCCATTACCTGCTTTAATGTAGAAACAAAACTCACCAAATAGTGGCAAAAAATAGGTGATTTGAAGAAATTTATCATTACCGTCTCCCGCAAATCGACATACAGCGATGGCATCTCAAATCTACACTAAAAAGGTGATTTTGGTTACACCAGTACAGAATGAACAAAGGTCAATAATTGCCTGTTGTTTGAGGTCAAACTGTTTTTTTTTTTTATTTTTGATCATGGGCAAATATTCACGCTGCAAATCTGTGATATTCACAGGAAGGGCTTTTTTGATCGCAAGTAGGAATTTTGATACGCCAAGATAGAAATTACAGAATCAGATAAAAAGGTGTACGCCTTGGCCTTTAATACCCGGATTTAAAGCCAACCACTTGCAGGTATGTTCGCATATATCCATTGCCAGTAACAAAATATAAAAATGTGAATTTTGATGATTTTTTGCGATGTTCGCTTAGAAATCCGCTGTAATCCTTTAAATGCGATTTACGAAATGTTTGATGTCCAGTATTTATTTTTATTGGAAGTTTATTGGATTGACAGAAAAGTGCAGGACATGAAACAGTTTTTGTCGACAACATTTAGCCGTTTGAACTCTGAGTCTTTTTAATATGTGATGCGATCAGCAAAACGAATCATTGTCAAGCAAAAGTCAACTTCTAAGGCATTAATTTGCGATAACCCATATTAGTTGGACTTACAAGATCCAGAGATTGTGGTAAATTTAGATCATAAGAACAATGAAATACCAATGGAACATGAACATTAAATTGGCACATCTCAATCAATATTTATGATTTATTTACGTCACATATTAAGAATAGAGATAGGCGGACATTTTCCTATACGCGACGATTTGTAATATTTCGTGAGCTGAAAATAACCCATTTCTCTGCATAAGTTTAAAAGGTTATCCATTACAAATTAGGAACAAATGACGACTTAATCCAAACTTAATAGAAAAAAACTTTCTCCAAAATGGTATTGATTAAAATTTAAGAACAATATATCAAACGTTTGACGACATTAAGCGGTGGAACATTGATTTTAGGGGTATAAGGTTGATACGGAGGTGAAAGAGTCGTATTACCAAAGTTATATTCTCAACATTCAAGGGTATAAAAGGTGTAGTTTACTAATCGGGACTTTGTATTCATAGCTATGAGGCAAATAGCTTCAAGGACACAATGGGGATAAATTTATCGTTGTTCTATTAGAAATGGTGTACAAATGTTCACCTAGAATCGTATAGCAGTAGCCAAAAATAAAAATGGTTAAACCATCTGATATTTGTTTTGATAGTTAGAATGGAACAAATTTGGACTGAAGCGGGGTGGGGGTCTATATGCATGGAGTCTATGACATTCCAAAACAAGACTCTATATGACAATTTACAAACCGTTTTGAAAAACAAAATTTTTTTGGTTCATGTACCCCCATGAGGATGACCTTGAACTTATTTGATGAGCATATTTTACTGAAAATATAGCTCATAGATAGGGCAAACTATACCTTGGTTTAAACATTAGGAGTATGCCCGATAAATTTTGGGTACAACACTTTGTTTTACCCCGTACAAATTTTCCCCCTTACATGTTCGCAAGGTTGATTTGAGTTTTTAAACTTGCGATTTTTTTGACAATTTCGCGGACATAAACACCAAAGTTTGTTTCGGTTGCGTGCGTCTTAGGTCAAATAATACAATTGCACTATGACTCCTAGGCTTCACTGGACGGTTCTTTTATGACACTGGTACTTTACGCAGGTGTTATCGCTTTGCATGCGGCAGGCGGGTATATCCCCAAAGAGTATAAGATTTGTAAATTCTTTGGGTGTTTATAAACATTTCAAAATTATTTGTTTTCATGGGCATATTCAGAATCAGTGTGAAAAATGCATTTAAATGAGTCCAAAAAAGCCTGGTCTTTTTAGTGGCTTCTTAAATAACCTGCAAATATTTGAGAAGCCATCTCAAAAGCTACTTACAATTACCCAGCGTGGAAAGAGTTATTATATCAAAACATATATCGCCTCGTATATAGGACATGTCTTGAAATGAGTCTTCAAGCAAAACACAAGTTTTACAGTGTGACAAAAACATTGGTAAAAAATATGACTGTTTGAAGAGAGTCGTCCAAATGAAGAAGTTTCTTTAACGGTATAGGGAGGTAATTGATTTTGGTGATGAGCTCTAAATCTCATTACATTCAGTACAGCTAAAAAGATTCTTTTTATTTTGTTTTCGCTTAGCTTAATTAAACGCTTGATAGATTCAATTGATAGGGATATGGACTTGCATATAACGTGTTGTGCAGATGTCCATTTGAATTGTCCGTCACGTACGTGACGGTTTATGAGCGGCTGATTGGTGTAACGAATTAAACAAAACCGTTAATTGGGATCCAATTTGAATCGGACGATGCATCGATGTTGCATTTGAACGCTCTGTTAAAACAACACAAAACAACAGGTGGAATATGAGACTCTTGGAGATTCTAGGCCCGGGGATCTCTACACACGATTGTACAGGGACGTGCCGCTTATATGAGGCGCATTTTCGGTCGTCTTGTATATAACGAGTTCTATAACGATGACCGCTGTTTTTGTTTTCGTTTTCGTTTGTTTCCCGTTTATTTCTTTGTTTGTCTAGAGTTGGTATAGAAAAGGGTAAACAACTGCGGCACAGTCCATATTTTTCACCTATAGTGTAGAAATCGGTGTGCCTTGTTTTTAGGGGGAAAGAAAAATAACGCTACCTCCTTTTTTTGCGGTGATCGTCAGGTTGGTAGTCATTTTCCGAAAAAGGACCTTAGGGATATAGCGCTTTGGGAAAGAGTTCCATATGTACCTTCCTTTAAAATTACACAAGAAAAAATCCCTTTTATTTATGATATACTAACAAAAACCCTCACCCTAAGGCCAAAAAAAAGAAAAATGACATGTACAGGGGGTGCCTATGGAACTCTAGCCGGGCTTTGATACGGGAAGGAAGCCCATAGAAAAACAAGCAGTAGCTGATACCGAGTCTCAGCAAAGACAAACTGCAGGGGGCCTGAAGACAGAGGTCAGTTTAATACAAATCTGATGATTTCAGCAATCCTCGTGTCGGAAACAAAATTCTAGGCGAATCTTCAACCAAGTCTAGCTATGGATTAGACCTAGCCGCTGTTTGAAACATATGTCAGTAAGGGCAGAAGGTCTTCTCAATCAATGGCCAACATGATTTTAGCTCAGCACCGACTACCAGATACGGCTGCTAACCATCGCCCTAAGGAAATCTATGAAACTTTTTGTGCTTAAAAAAACAAAAGGATATGTAATTGGACGTACAACAACGGAAAACGAATCTAGACAACGGACAAAGATCATCAAATAGAACAGCAAACAAGTTCTCAAGTGACTGCCACTGAGACAGCTAATAGACCAGATATCACCATCTTTCTACCAAAACAAGGACAGTGATAATCATAGAGCTGACGGTCTCTGACGGTTATAACCGATACAGCAGCCAAGATTTGCACTCAGAGCGAGCTATGTTATCTGACTCGGCCAGAAGCTCAAAAGGCATTCAGACAGATGAACTACAAGCAAGGCAACTCCAGCACTATGCTCTGAGGGAAGTGGAATGGTTGAGTGCTCACAAACCCAGGTTTAACCCGCCAAAGTCTGGTCCAAAGCTTAGATACCTCAGAACACACTAATCTAGACAAAGGTACTTGGTGCCGTAATCCCTCTCGCACTCGCCTTGTAGATAACGGGGATTGCCTATACTGGATTCCTATACTCTGCTTGTGGTGACGTTCAGAATGGCGTCGATGGCCAGTGGTGAAATAAATAAAATACATCGCGGTCCCCGGAACGTGAGTGTCGTTTGCCGTCCGCGGTTTTGGAATGGGCCCCAAAGGGTCACATAAGGTCACGAATGTCACATGAGGTCACCAACATGTCACCCCACCCCGCTCCCTCCTTTCCACCAAGTTACATCATATCATAGCCCTTACGGAAGTCATACGGCATGCAATATATTAAGGGTTAACATTTTGACCACAGACACACACACATACAGATACAGAGATACACAGACACAAGACATCGACCAGAGTAATCCCTCCGTGCCTCTGACAATCTTGCAGACGACACAAAAAGTGCAAGTAAAAAGTAACTTCCTTGGAGGTGACTTAGAGAACTTTGACACCCTGTATTATTAAGGTGACATAACCCGGATTTCTTGAAGTCCACAGTTCTTGAAAATCTGGGTAGATGGTGATTAGACCGTGTATGTTATTAACTGGTTCCAAACTCTGATGACCCTCGGGTAAAACGAGAATACTTATTACAGTTTGTAGCCTTTATGTGGATCTACCCTGTCCTGAGACACGTTTTGATTCCTTCCAAGATTGAGATCCACTAAACAGGGGTGATGCGATTAAGAAATAGTAAATTGTACATCTTTGATGCAATAGCAGGTAGCTTGACACCCCTATAGTTTTCAGGCAGTTGGAGATCTCTTTCTTGTGAGTGCTATAGAGGGGCCTAATGCATGACTTGGAGTAGCCGCACTATGTGGCCCTAGGCAGGCGAGACGAAGGGCCGGGCCGAAGCCGAGCCGGAAGCCGAAGGCTGAGAGCGCGACCTTGCTGCTAGTGTAATATTACAGTGACGAGCCGAAAGTAGTGCTAGACTTGGAGACGACAAATTGTTTATTACCCTAAGTTTCCTTACAGAACTTTAGATAGTTTACTGATTTAAAGATGCATATAAAAATTGCCTCTCTTTATTCTTATTTTCAATACTTTTGAAATACCATGCACGCAATACCATTTGGACACCCAGACCTGTGCATTCGCTCGTTTGATAAACCAAAACAATTAACTCTCAAACAATTACTTCTATCTGTCATTTATGTAAAAAAAAAAAAAAATTTTGGTTGTCAATGATGACACACAAAATGTCTGGTTGATGACCAGCTGGATAGAGGACAATATAAAAAAGGCAAAAAAGGAACGACGATTTTTATGTAGATTTTAGACGCACAGTTGAAATGATTAAGTATGGAACATTAACCATACTACAATAAATTTCAAATGTGCGTCTGAACTCTATAGAAATTGTCGTGTCGTTGCATCGAATACATAAAGCTATGGTAGCTTAATGGATAAACATTTTGTTCATTTTCTATATGGCATTTGTTAATTTGGGCACAGTATCATTAAACTTGCGCAAACTATCATTAATTATATTAGACTGATTCATATGAAGTATTTAAACTAATTATTATACAATGTGCTTCTTGGAACGAAGACAAATGACGCGTATACAAAATGCAACGTTCTGATCACGAAATATGATTGATAGGGATTTCAATACTGGTGTCTGTACACTACGGCTTTTTTTTCCATTAGTTAATTATTCTCTTTATATTACATGTCGATTTGCTCCTTTTCAATGACTCGGCACAGATTAGTTGGCGCGGAGTTTGATTTGGATTTGCATGATCGGTTATTGTTTATAAGCAATGAACTGGAATATTTCGCTGCACCTGCAGTATATGGGGTAAACGCCGGCTGTTTGGCACGAGTAAGATGTTCACTGGGATTATACCTCATTACAAAAGCTTCAAATACAAATATAGTAAACGTATGAATAGAAATTATCATATTTTGAAGAAAAGGGCGCTGATATGGGCCTCCTGCCAGAGAGACGAACCTCGGGAAAAGCACCTCCTATCCAAATTGAGTGACAAAAACCACATATATAATAAATCCATCTTCAAGGGTGGCTGGTTTGTATTCTAAAGTTCACAATTGCCACCACGCCCATTTTGTTTGGCTATTTCAATAAAAAAAAGTTCGTCACGCGATATATATATATATATATAATATATATATATATATAGATATATATATATTATATATATATATATAGATATATATATATATATATTATATATATATATATAAAGAAATAAAATGAGTCTGATGGACGATTTCTTTCTCCAAACGATTTAATTTAATTCACTTCACGACTATAGTTTCGCCTTTCGGCTCTCCAGGTGAAATAATGTTTACAAATGAGATATAAAACAGAATGGGAATGTGCCGACAAAATAATGTATTAAGCGTGCGTACGCGTGTGTGTTGAAGGGCGTGCATGCGTATGCGTGTGTGTGCGCTGTTGGTAGGTTGAGCATGTTTATATTACAGTCTGATTAGTAATTTGTTGGACAGAAATGAACACAGGCGCGCGTGGACTGCGTTAGTCAGGAGGGACATTGCACCTCGTTTTGTGATGCGTAATTGGTCAAATTACGCGCCGAGAGTTTTTGGGTGTATGTAATCGTGTGTATGTGTGTATTAGTTTGCGCATGTGTGTATTTGTGTGTGTGTGTGTGTTCGTGCGATTATGTGTGTATGTGTGTGTGTGATTGTGCGGAGTGTATGTGTCTGTACAGGTGTGTAGTATGTGAGTGTGTGCGTGTGTGTGTGTGTGTTTTTTTGGATGCGTGTAAATGCACGTAAACAGGCGCCCATGTATGTATAAGTGGAAGGTGTGTATGTGTGCGTGTGTATGTGTGTGCGTGTGTGGAGGTGTGTGTTCGTGTTCGCTCGTTTTTTGGAGGAAAGTGTGTTTATGTATATTAGGTGTCCTTGTTGAGATTTGGTTTGAGTTTTTGTATGAAGAAGTTTTCTTTGATGATTCTGCTTTGTGTGTTATCTGTGTACATTTGGTAAAAGGGGAAAATTGTGAACATTGTTTTTTGTTTTGGGCGCATGTGTGTATGTGTTTGCTAATATTGAGTTTTCTGAGGTTTGTGTCTTTGATTTGCTGTTTATGTACTGTTACTCGGTTCCTTAAGTTTGATGTTTGGCCTATGTATTGTTCTTTAAATCCGGTGCATGTTATAACGTATATGCCGTTTTTAGAGGTACATGACATGTTATTTTTAACTGTGAATGGTTTGCTTTGATTATTGAAAAGAATTTGGTTGCCTTCAATCAAATGATTGCATGTGCCGCATCTTTTGTTATTGCATTTTGTGACTGTTGCGGTTGTTGACTTGTCAGTATTTTGTACTGTTTTGGCATTTGTTAGGAGTTTTTTGAGTTTGGATCTTGGAGTTTTTTGGAGTTTGGAGCTTGGCGTTTACTCATTATTAGATTGGTATTTGCAAGCACCTTTTTAAGGTAGATCAGCTGACGCATCCAAAAACACACCCCACGCAACACTCACATACTAAAACACAGCCTGTACAGACCCCCAACACTCCGCACCATACCACACAAGGCCTCCACCCCAAATACTCGACACGAACGATAACCCACACGAACACCCAAAATCGCACCATGCTCCCACCCTCCTCCCCACACAAATGTCCCCCGACTAGCCGTCCACGCACCCGCCCCATCGGCTCTCTACTATTTTGCACAAACCCCTTTCACGAACCATTACTCAAACGCACCAACAGCACACATATACACCCACACGCACGCACACACACACACGCGCACGCACGCCACACGCACAAAAATGTGAACACGAAAAGACACAAACAGACTATATATATATATATATATATATATATAGATATAGATATATAGAGGAGAGAGAGAGAGAGAGAGAGAGAGAGAGAGAGAGAGAGAGAGAGATAGAGAGAGAGAGAAGAGAGAGAAGAGGAGAGAAGCTAGGAGAGATAGACGAGAGAATGACAGACATAGAGATGAGACATACACACAGAGATAGATCTATATATAGATCTATAATAACCATTTATATATAAACAGATTATATAGATATATATATATATAATATATATATATATATAATATATATATACATATATACATCAATAGTGTACTAAGCAGTTGCAGCCGCCTTGTGTGGTTGCTCCCGGAATTCTTTAAAGCAAATCTTGCTTGGGAGCTGACCCAATGTCTTTGGTAATTGTTTCGTACATTGTGTCTATTTGTTAATCCTATGGAAACATTCTGGACTATTTTCTGGAACATTATAGCAAGCCTGCTAGACACATTTCACCAATTTGCCATCGTCCACATCGTTGTTCGGACCATCACCGGACATTTTGTGTTTACCACCATGTATTTCTACATACCGGTCAGCAGCCCTCACGGCGAAACAAATTGATAATCACCATTGTCTTCGGTATTGTCCTGAGTGCTCATCTTGTCAACGCTCGATTATTTAGCATACCAACACTGACCCAAGATGATTGGACTTTGTACAACCAACAGGTAAATGCCCTATGCGGTCCATTGCACTTTAAAATCGCCAGTGAAAACATATCACCAGCTGTTGCCGGTAAAGGGTTTATTGAAATTTTGACTGAATTTTTATCGTCAGTTCCCGAATTTTGCTCTGAACCAATGAGAAAGCCAAATATATTGAACATGACTCTAGTGCGCTCAAAAAGGCAAAATCCCTAAAAAACAGCCTTAGAAGAAAGCCTTTGGTAGAAACGCCAGGCCCGAAGATAAAAAAGCCTTTAAACAAGCCCTGAAAGCGCATACTATATTAAGAAGATCGAAAATAAAACGAAGCAATTTTAAAAACTGTTCGACACCAAGAAAATCTTTACCACCGGAATTTCTGGAAATTTGCTGGACGGTGTGCAAAAGGATCCCTTTGTGAGGATACCGTCTACCCCACCTTTACGGTAGATCATGCAAACACTTATCATCCGAATAAGTACAGTACTGCGAACCCGGTTGCTCTCGATCGTCTAGTGTGGTTTCCTTTTCTATCCACCACTGACTTAGAACATCCATTTAATATGGGTCCGGTTAGACCACGTGACATTAGAGAAATAGTGAACAAGAAATCTTCCACCTCTGCTTCCTGGTCCTGATGGGGTGCTGTATGGATTCATCAAAAAGCTCCCCTCTACCATCATGGTTCTTGCACGTTTTCAAAATTACTAGTGTCAGGGGATCCACCTGAAGACTGGTCCAAAAGTAATGTCTCGCTGATCTATCAGTCTGGAGAAATGGAAAACCCCGGTGCTAATGTTTTCCGCATGATATCCCTCACGTCTTGTTTCGGTAAACTATTTCATCAGATTGTCGCAGATAGAATTGAAAATATGTTATTGCCAACGACCTTATTGATAGTAAAACTCAATAAAAATCCTTTAAAAAGGAAAGGGCAGTCAAGGGGAAATACTCATGTAAATGTAATGGGAAGGGATTAGTAAGATGACATTTTGTGGGAGTTTTTGCAAGTTGACTTATGTGATTTTGGACACACTTAACGAGGTAACATGAACGTAAATAATTTAACAGAGTGATAGAGGGTTTCTATCCCTCTATTACATTTACGATTTTTAAAGGAAAAATGCGACCAATCCAAATACAACATAATACACTTTATTCGGGAAACAACACCTCTAAACTTTATCCACCACATGTTTGACCACTGCAGACTCAACAGCAGAACTCAAAGAAGCAATTCCAGATATTTGCATCCGACGGACGTAAAGTATGTTATAGGATTCGGCACACGTACCACCGCGATCACTACATTTTTGGTTTTAAATGATTATTTTAAAGCCCTTTAAAAATGTAAAGCTCTCACTTTCAGCACAACCATTGTCCCCCATGAGTTCCCTATCATTTTCTTAAATTTTACCTCTGTCCCACAAAGACTTAAATTTGTCAAAATTTTAAAATGTTCATCCACGCCATTGCACTATTTCAATTCATATACAAACTTAGAACATTCGTACTTCATGACATATTACATATCATTCCACCGTATTTACTCGTAAATATCACATTCTATTAAAAAGTGTGCACATAGGTAAAAGGTCACACACAGGGGAAATGCACTAGTACTACTAACATGAGATTTGTCTGTCCGATTATGCGTTTTGAAGCCCTTTGACCTATGGACCTGATGTTTGACATGCAGGTAGAAAACAACAGCCTGAGGTTTATTATCACGGTTTCAGGGTGACCCAAAAAATCAAGTCATCTAGAGGTTAATTTGCGTAAAAATGCCGTATAACCGCAAAACTTAAATAAAGGTGACTGATTCAATCAAATCCAGCCATTCATGTTTCCTAAAAAATATAAGAGCCTCATTATTAAAGGTTGCTATCCAATCAAAATCCTACCACTAATGTTTCCTCGAGGCCTCACTTATATACATAAAAGCAATTAATCAATCCAACCTTTGGATAGTGAAAGATTTTGAAAACGTTTTTATTCATAACATCAAAACGAAAACATTCTTAAATGGGGCATTTCGTGATCCACAGCATAGTCCCCTTGATTTACCTAAAAGAAATTAATAATTATTTTAAAGAAAGATAATTTTTATATCATCTGAACCGTTGACTCAAGCATTACAAAATAAAACAATATATCATCTTACTAATACCTTCACATACCAATTACATGGATATTTCCTCTTGACCCGCTCTTTCCTTTTTAAAGGAATTTTTATTTATTATTATTGATATCGCCCACGACTTACTACATGTGGTGCCAAACGTTTAAGCATCCGTTCATTCAATGCACTCATGGCTCAAGCATTACAAAATAAAGCAATCTATCATCTTACTAATACCTTCACATACCAATTACATGGATATTTCCTCTTGACCCGCCCTTTCCTTTTTAAAGGAATTTTTATTTATTATTATTGATTCGCCCACGACTTGCTACATGGGGTGCCCAACGTTTAAGCATCCGTTCATTCAATGCACTCATAACGATTTAAAGACGCTGTTAACCAGCAAATCACTGTAAAATTTCTCAGGAACCTTCGCTGATATTGCCCTGTATTTCTACTCTTTTGAACACTAATATCTTTTTGTAAATGTACGTTCAGGTTTTCGTTGGGCCAATCTTATTGAGTACATATCCATATGACGTAAAATTGCACAACATTTCATAAACTATCACACATGTACATTTTAGAGGATATAATCGGCACGAATATTTTCTGCAACACTGCTATTTGAAAAGTAGGTCAAAACCCAAGCGAATAGAGCGGGTAGCCCGCAGGCTACCCCCGCCCAAAAAGCTTTCTTAAAAGGTATTAACGGGTGCATTGAGCACACAACGATCATGAGGGAGCTGATAGCTGACGCCAAATCAAGGAAGCGTACAATTCATGTAACTTTCTTTGATCTGGCTGATGCATTTGGCTCAGTGGAGCATAATTTAATTGATCATACCCTTCGCCGTAATGGGATCCCAACCCAAGTTGCTGATTACATTCAGAACCTCTACTCCCGTCTACAGGGACTGGTCTTCTGAACCAAAGACTGGTCTTCTGAACCATTTTATTTCAAACGCGGTGTTTTCTAGGGGGACCCACTGAGCCCCATCATCTTCCTCATGGTCTTTAATCCTATAATAGAGCATCTCAAACTTAAAGAAGAACATGGTTATTCTCTCAATGGCATGAAATTCATTACGCTTCCTTTGCAGATGATTTCTGCTTAATTACATCCGATAAAAGGAAGCATCAGAAATTGATGACTGAAATTCTTGATATAACACAAAGTATGAACTTGCAATTGAAACCTATTAAGTGTAAGACCATCTCAATAAGAAGCGGTTCTCCGTCTGAAGTTGAATTCATTCTGGGGTCAGACACTTTGAAGTCAGTCAAAGAGGCACCGGAGAAATTCCTCGGTTGTCAAATCACCTTTAGTGGAAAAACCAGGGACACTTTTGATCTTGTCTCCAGTAAACTTTCTGAGCAGTTAAAAACATTCAAGAGGCTGCCATAAGAGACGAATATAAGTTGAGAATTTATGTCCAATATTCTATTCCTTCTCTGCGTTACCTCATGACTGTCCACGAGCTGACTGACTCCCAGCTGGAGCAACTCGACCACTTATATACTAATACCATTAAAGCTTTCCTTAGACTCTCTTGTCATGGTTCCACACCTGCTATCATTCACAGCCCCACTGGTCTAGCGATACCCAGGCTTTCCGACGTGTATGTCGAATCACACACACTTGCTTTTTCCAGGTGCATGATGAAAGCCGACGGCCGTGTTCTCCACGCTTTGCGTTCAAAACATGATCGCGAGAGCCAGTGGAAACGTAAAATGGTTAAGCATGGTGTGGTCCAGTGGAAAAATAACTTTGAAACTGCTCAAGAGGCAACGAACTCTTGTAAGTGGGAGAGGGTAAAACAAAACATCAAAGATCTTCTCTCTAGTCAACGTTCAATCTTTTGGCAAAACTACATTAAGCTTCTTATTGTTCAAGGTAACCTACTCAAGCTTATCGAGTCAGAAAACAGTGATCTGACTTGGCGTTCCGTCATA